>JACEEZ010004703.1:0-14910 GCA_016584305.1 Chionoecetes opilio | reverse complement strand
TATTTGCCAAATAAATAACTTACAAAAAAACGAAAAAAATAACAAGTGAACATAATATTACACAAGGAAACATATAAATAAATTAATAGTTTAACCGAGCGTTAGTTAAAAGAATAGGGTGAGGAGGCGTAGTGGTAGCCAAGGCCATAGTCCCTTGAACATTAACTCCATCCTCTACCCTTCAACAGAATGGCAGCCGATACTCTCAAGGTCACTGTTACTGAACTCAACTCATTGCCTCGTGCGCTATACTGCAGTAATTAAGCATCTTCTCTGTCACCCACGAGCACAATCAACTTTCTTTGAAAGAGAACAGTGTTGCAGCAACCTACTACTGCGTTATGATGTCCAGTCACACCAGTGTGGTTTGGTATTATTTCGAGATTATCTTTAGTGATATCGCACAGTGTAAACTGCAATAATAATTATTCATGTAAGATATTATCATGTAAGTATTCGTGTAAGAGTGGGTCCTCGTCCCGCAACCTGGAAACATAGAAAATTGAATGGAATATACTTTGGACAGTTATTTTTTTATGGCTGAACTCTTATAATACATACAAATATTTCAGTTAACTGTATAATATCCTGCATTATTGATTCCTGCAAGGACTATTGGTTTGATAACTGGTCTGTATTCTGGGACTGAGAGTGCTGTGAAGTGTGGGGCAGGTGTATCCAGCTTCTTTCCTGTGAATACAGGAGTGAGGCAAGGGTGCGTCCTTGCCCCATCACTTTTCAACGCTTGTATGGACTGGGTATTGGACAAGGTTGTAGATCAAAGTGATTGTGGAGCATCCGTCGGCAACACCAAGATCACTGATCTTGTTTTTGCCGATGATGCAGTAATCTTTGCAGAGTCGCTGGAGGTCCTGGTGATGGCTCTCGAGGCGCTGCACGAGGAGGCAAAGCCTTTGGGACTTGAGGTCTCCTGGCTCAAGACCAAGGTCCAGGTGTTTGGAGACTTACTAGATGAAGCAGTACAGTCTGTTCATGCGTGTGGCGAAGACATTGAGATCTTGGACACACACCAGTGTAAGACCTCGCATCACACCCAAGCTGAACTTGTCAGCCACCAGCTTGCAGACACTGATCAGCTGGCAGCCTGGCCAGGTGCACGAGCCGGCATTCACCTGTTCACTGTCCAGGGATCAGATCCAGGAGATCCTGGTCAAGCCGTACGAGGTTCCGGAGTTCTCTATCCACACTCAGAGCACCGAAAGAGTCGTGAAGCAGGTGACAGAGGCTGCGGCAACAGTGGTGGGGCAGCAGGCCAGAGACGGGTTCATCCGGGCTCGGGCCCACCACCGGAAGACCATGCCCTGCTTCAGGTCTAAGAAGGACATGATGGACACGTTCTAGAACAACGTAGAGGCTGTGACACTGTGATGTAGTGCCTGATGAACCAACTGATCAGAAAGAGCTTACCACGCTAGTCATTTGGAACTCATGTTGGTGCATGATGCAATACACAGGACCAACCGGACACTGCGTACTCATTTAAGCATTATTCGATAAGGGTGCAATATAAAAGTGCGATTTTGCATAGTAAGAATTGCTCAAATGCAAAAATGGAAATAGATAAAATCGTCTTAGAATTCCATTTTACATAGGAAATTGGTATGTCAAAGTTGAGAAAAAGGATTTTTGTTATACGGCGTACCCTATCCTATAGTTGTGTATGTTATCAACTTTTCTCTTCCTTTCTTGAACTTTTATGTTCACGACTTTCAACTCTCTGCTTTGGCATAATTGCAAGATCAATTCCCCCTCCGTGCTCCTCTCTCCAAAGCAGGGGCGTAGTTAGGCCTGGGCATTGGGGGCTATAGCCCCGAATGTTTTATGAATAGCCCCGGATCTGAAATGCGTTTTTTTTCTTCTTTTTTATTAGACGAGCTCTGACTAGGGCCAACATAAAATCATAGTAAAAAACAAGATATTTGGTTAGATGTTACATGGCGTATGCTGATGGCATCATTTTTATGAGCAGGACATGAGAGAGGTGGAGAGAACAGGGGGGGCATTTTTCAAACACTACTAAGACCATCTTAGGGGACTAAGACCAACTTAGTGCTAGTTGGACATTTTCGGAAGCAAATTTCGCTCCGCCTAAGACAGCGCAGCGAGTGTAAACTAAGGCAGGGTTGGGGTCGTCTTAGCCTGCAATTTTCTTCGTCACCATAACAACAATGGTTATATTATTGGTTATATATTATATATTTTAGACTATATATAGTATATTAGGCTGTATAATACACTATGTATAAATATTATATATATATATATATATATATATATATATATATATATATATATATATATATATATATATATATACACTATATATATAGCCTATACACTCAGTATACAGTATATGAAAAATATGGTGCCCCCCCGTTTTTACACCCCTTGTTCCGCCACTGTTAATCGGTGAAGTTAGGTTAATTAATAAGCTTCTTGGGTAGGCGGTGGGATTAGGTTAATGGTGAGATGAGATCATTAGATGAGGTTAATGGTGAAAACCCTGTTTGCGGTGGGCTGGGTGGACTAGATATGGTTTCTGTGTTTTTTTGAGTGGACTAGATATGGTTTCTAGTTTATGGTTTCTATCCTAGCTGTGGAGGATGAAAAGGGAGAAGGAAGAGGAGGGAGAAGAAATAATAGAAGAAAAAAAAGGAGAGAGAGAGAGAGAGAGAGAGAGAGAGAGAGAGAGAGAGAGAGAGAGGAGAGGAGAGAGAGAGAGGAGGAGAGAGAGGAGAGAGAGAGAGAGAGAAGGGAGAGAGATGAGAGAGAAGAGAGTAGAGAGAAAAAGAGAGCGATAAGAGAAGAGAGAAAGAGAAGAGATGCAAGAGAGAGAGAGGGAGGGAGGATAGAGAGGAGAGGAGAGAGAGAGGAGAGGAGAGGAAGAGAGGAAGGAGAGGAGAGTGAGAGGATGAGAAGAGAGAAGAGGAGAGAGAGAGAACTCCCTCGGCGTGGTAATACGTATTTCCCGCCAAATACAGACTTGTGTCGCGCGCGCTGATTGGTTGAAGAGGAGTGGTGGCACTAAGAAGGGTTGGGCTTCTGTCCCCTTACACGAGGCTAAGATGACGTCCAAAATGCTTCCTTAGTAGTCTTCTTAGCCCGGTATAACTAAGTTCGGTCTTAGGACGCTAAAGAGTGTAGTTTAGACCCCTTCGAAAATGCCCACCCAGACGAGAGAAAGAGGATATGATGAGAGTGCAATAGACAAAGGAGACACCAAAAGACCTGGAGAGGTGAAGATAATATAAGATGGACAAGACGCAGAGTTAACACAGTTTTGTCACATTTTAAAAGGAGCTTTTAATTTGTCAAACGATAGAACCAATACTTACCAATAACTCCTTCATTCATAGAAAATGCCAAAATCTTTCTGAATAAACTCCTCTTGTGACTTCTGGCGTCACGTCAGCTAAATGCATCACTAACAGTTTTTCTTATTTATCTATCCCTGCTATGCTTTCCCGGAGCTCCACAGCTGTCTCATCTATTTTTAAAGCTGAACTCTTTGCTCAAACAGTAAAACCTTTGCTAAAAATTCCACTATGTTTGATGAAGGGCTTGTTCCTTCTTCTTCTCCATCCTCTGATTACATTATGCCTGTTATTAAGATTCTTCGTAATGGTGTTTTCTTCGCACTTTCTGGCCTAGATCCTCGGAAGGCTTACGTACGGTCCTGACGGAGTCCCTTCTATTGTTCTCAAAAACTGTGCTTCTGTGCTTGCACCTTGCCTGGTCAAACTTTTCCGTCTTTGTCTATCTATTTCCACCTTTCCTCCTTGCTGGAATTAAGTTTGCTCACATTTAACCTGTTCTTTAGAAGAGTGACCGTTATAATCCTTCAAACTACCGTCCTATAGCTTTGACTTCCTGCCTTTCTAAGGCTTTTGAATCTATATTTAATAAAAAGATTCTTAAGCATCTATCTGCTTGCAATCTTCTATCTGATCATTTGTACGGTTTCCGTAGAGGGCGATCTACTGCAGATTTTCTAGCTTTCCTAACTGAATCTTGGTCATCCTCCTTTTGGGGCTTCGGTGAAACTTTTGCTGTTGCCCTTGACATATCAAAAGCTTTTGATAGAGTCTGGCACAACTCTTTAATTTCCAAACTACCCTCATTCGGTTACTATCTTTCTCTCTGTACCTTCATCTAAAGATTCCTTTCAAACCGTTCTATTGCAGCTACTGTAGACGGTCATTGTTCTTCTCCTAAGTATATCAATAGTGGTGTTCGAATTCCTCAGGGTTGTGTCCTATCACCCACTCTCTGTCTATTATTCATTAATGATCTTCCTAGTCTAACTCAATATCTTATTCACTCTTACGCTGATGATTCTACCTTGCATTTTTCTACGTCATTCGTTAGACACCTAACTGAATAGGAACTAAGTGATTCATGGAGAGATGCCAAAGACCGCCTAACCTCTGATCTATCTATACTTTCTGATTGGGGAAGAGCAAACCTTGTTTTTTTCATTGCATCAAAAACACTATTTTCTTTGGGTTTTCAAGTACAGTTCGTAAATCGTCAGTACGGAAACAGTACTGACGATCAGATAGAAAATTGTGAGCAGATAGATGCTTAAGAATCTTCTTATTAAGTATAGATTCAAAATCTTTATAAAGGCAGGAAGTTAAAGCTATAGGACGGTAGTTTGAAGGATTAGAACGGTCACCCTTCTTAGGAACAGGTTGAATGTGAGCAAACTTCCAGCAAGAAGGAAAGGTGGAAGTAGATAGACAAGGACGGAAAAGTTTGACCAGCACAGTGCAAGCAGAAAGATCAGTTTTGAGAACAATAGGAGGGATTTCGTCAAGACCGTAAGCCTCCCGAGGATCTAGGCCAGGAAGGGCAAATAAAACATCATTACAAAGGATCTTAATAACAGGCATAATATAGTCAGAGGTGGAGGAGTTCCTTTTCAGAAGCAGAGGTTCCTTTTGTTAGGAACAAGCCCTTCATCAACCAGAATTGAACTTTCAGCAAAGGTTTGAGCAGAATTCAGCTTTAGATATAGATGAGACCGATGTGGAGCCATCTGGGTGAAGCATAGGAGTGAAAGATGATGAAGAATTATTGTTTTTGATAAAATGTTTTTAGTTAGATGCCAGAAGTCACGAGAAGAGTTTGATTCAGAAAGATTTTGACATTTCCTATTAATGAAGGTAATTTTGGTAAGTTGAAGAAAATACTTGGCTTGATTACGGGCAGAGATATAGAGGGCATGAGTTTCAGGAGATGGATGGTTACGGGAATTATAGTTCTTACTTATAGGATAACTTATGAACGTATAGGAACACTTAGTTCCTATTCAGTTAGGTGTCTAACAAATGACGTAGAAAAATGCAGGGTAGAATCATCAGCGTAAGAGTGAATAAGATATTGAGTTAGACTTCTCCTGCTATCTTCTACCGTTATTTTTCATGCTCACTGCTCTTCTGAACTTGTTAATTAACTGCATGCCTCCCCCCACCCTTCCGCGGCTTCACTGCACAAGACTTTCTACTCATACTCATCCCTATTATGTCCATCTTCCTAATGGAAAAGTTAATCAGTATCTTCTCTCTTTCATCCCTTTCACTGGTAAACTTTGAAACTCTCTTCCTGTTTCTATTTTTCCACCTTCCTACGACTTATAATATTTATTTACATTTTAAACTTATCTAAAAACTTCTTACATTTTCTTAAGTTTTGATCCTATTAAATTTCTTCAAGAGGGGAGTGACAAGACACCTCCTGAGCTAAATTGACCCACCCCCCTTTCTTTATTCTCTTACTGTCTACTCTTTATGTTACTGTATATCTACTCTTTTATTTACTTCTTCTATACAGGGACTGGCAAGTAAGCGGGCTTTTTGTTATTTTTTTGTGTGCCTTTGGCCAGTCCTTTGTGATTTTAAAAAAAAAGTTATAAAACTTGGTTGATCAGATTTCAGTATCGAACAAAGCATTGGCAAAATACTATTTATATGACTGCTTCATCACGCCAAAGCTCTTTTTCTTAAGGTTTTACTCCTACGGCTGAAAATATAAATAATAACGAAGTTGAACCCCAGCTCAGATTGTCTTGATTTTATTTCAATTTCATGTTTCGAAAGTTATCCTAAGCAAATGACCGGAGCCTATTGGTAGAACACAGTGTCAAACATCTTATATTCATTATACTCATAATTATATTGAAAATTAGCCAGTAAAAATTTAAAGATCTCTTGGATGGGCTAAGCCCCAAATGTTTCAAGATCCTAAATACGCCCCTGTTCCAAAGCCATAGAGCCCCATAACTTGTTCAAGCCTTCTCCGATCCATACCAATATGTTTATTCATGTTTCCTGCAATAATCAGTGCAGGAGTGTCTCAGTGACCGGCACCCATGTTACTTCGTCATCGAGTCTCCCGCAGAATGTTTCTTTCTCTTTTTCTAGGGTCTACTCACTTGCGATGTGTGTGCAGAGAATGTATGCCAGACTTTCCTCCCGACTACTATTTTAACTTTCTTTAGTCTTGCTGTCATTTTGTTTTACCTCTATCACATCTTAAAACTCCTCTCATACCATCACACCCACTCCTCCCCTCCTCTCCAAACCACCAAAACTCATAATCTCTCCTCACCTAGTACATCATACAGTGTAGTACGCCCTATTCCTTCATATTGCACTTCTTGTACACAACAGACAGCCGCTCTTCCTATTAGCATCTCAACCGCCTCTCTACTCCTTCTTGCCATTGTTTCATTTGCTGTGCAGATTTAAAGTTTTATACATCCTTCAAATCCTAGGTTCTGCCCGGGGATTCTAAGCACCTCTGCCTACTTTAGGGCCGCCTGGTACTGGGGCCAATTCAGTTTTCAGCCATCATTTTTTGTTTTAGAGCTAGGTTTATGAAGGAAAAAACGTTTTGTATGATGAGAAAGAAAATTCAATCATGCTTATGTACAGCAACTCTTTTGTTTCACACCTTCAGCAGCAAGTCTCGGGGATCCGTAAGCGAGAGCTTCACGTAATGAGTTCCGGCGTGGTGGTGTTTCCGTCAGTCTGGCGCTACTAGGTGAGTGGAATATGTGTGTGGTTGGGGGGAGGACTCGGAGGAGTGTGTGAGTATGTATATTTGCTGATCTGAAGTGCGTACATAGGTAAGGATTAATGTAGAGAAGGACGGTATGTAGACATACAGTTTTTATTAACCTGGTTATGGTGTTGGCATGTTAAAGTACAATACATATCAAATATAGGTACAAAAACACAAGAGGTCAACGTATAGACACACACACACACCACACACACACACACACACACACACACACACACACACACACACATACACACACAAACACACTAACATACTGCATACTCACACACACACACACACACACACACACACAAACACACTAACATACTGCATACTCACAAATACACACACACACACACACACACACTAACATACTACACACTCTAACACACACACGCACACCTATATTCCAATATACAATGCACAAGGAATACCACACACTGGAAGCCGTGTGTGTGTGTGTGTGTGTGTGTGTGTGTGTGTGTGTGTGTGTGTATATGTGTGTGTGTGTGTGTGTGTGTGTGTGTGTGTGTGTGTGTGTGTGTGTGTTTGCACGCGAGCGAGCCACTCGAGCATCATATGAAGCATAGGTTACAGGCCTCCATCAGGCAATTCACCTCCTAATTGTCTTTCTATAAACCCTGCATGACTCCTGGCTGAGTATCTGTGCCTGCTCAGTGCTCATGGCAGTGGGCAATTTTTGCATTGCGAGGTGTCAGCAGGAGGCACAATGCTTCCCTTGCAGTGACTCCAATGGGAGGGAGTGTCTTGATGCGCCATAAGGGGTAGGAGGGGTAGGAGGGGTACACAGGGCCACTATCAACCTAAGGGAGTTGTCTGCATAGGAAATACCTACGTGATTCATATTCGTACTCATTCACTCACTCACGCATTCACTTGTGGGTGAGTGCCGCACGTGAGTGGTAGCTGCTGGCAGTAAGAAGCGGCAGTGGACAGGTGATGGTGGTAATTAAATATTGGGTCATGAGCACGTCTGGTGTGGCAGGTCCATGTGCACACTACTTGCTGGGAAGGGTTGGGGTCATCAATGTTGAGAGAGCAAAGTATGGCTTGGATACACCCACACTCTGGCAGGACACTGACTAAGCTCTGTCTAAGAAGCAATAGGCCCCGTCAAGCATAGCACTCGCCATAGCACTTCCTTTTTGATTCATGTATGGTCGAAGGCTCAGGCGCCCACTTTGTTTCCTCGACGCTGCCTGGTGCCTTGTAGCACATTCAGCTGTGTCACAGCATCAGTTTGACCCTCTCTGGCTATGTACAGTGGCATAGTAATTTGTTTTAATTTTATGTACAAATAATAAGAAATTAATAATTATTATTTTACTTAAACACTAAAATCACAGCCTGGGAATTAGAATTCCACCATATTGACTGTAACAAGTGGAAGTCGACTTGGTTCACCTTAAAGAAAACTGGAAGATACTCACGAGAGTTGGCCACTTACCCACCGGGCAAAGGCCATCAGGACAAAACCAAGACATAACATTTAGGATTATATTTTTCACACAGTCTGGGTAGCATGGGCATGTTTTGTTGTCCTAGACACAGAGGGAACACTCAGCTTTGTAAGATACTCAGAAGGACAGACTGAGCAAACTCGCTAGACAGAAAAAGCAGCTATGAAGTATTTATATATATTACTTATGTTTAATATGTCTGTGGACGCTCCCTGAACACACCATAGGAGCCTGAGGGAGGAGAGCTAGGATGCCGGACAACAAGATGAACCACAAAGTGCTTCCTTGTGAGAAAAATATAATCTTAAAATGACTTCCAGGTGCAGTCATCAACCAATAACAGTAACCCAATCGTAGGTGTTAGTCGTGAAACTCAGAAGAGACAGACTAATTCTAGGAATCAGAAAACTATGGTTTTTAAATAAATACCTCAACTTCAGCACAATATATACAAACACGTCATGTGGAAAAAATAACAACTCAGTCAAAACTATAACATAAGCAAAACCATAGTTATTGGGCCTTCCAGGAGGCACACATAGATTACATGGTCAAAATAATGTACAAATATAGTCAAAGTCACTCATTAAAAGTATCCATTTCGGTTTTGTTGGGGTTAAAAAGAAAAAATTGAAACAACTGACTAAACTCAAAATACATCCCCTGATGACTCTCTAAGGTAGATTTGATAGCTCTTCAACGCTTTAAGCTGGCCTACGTTACCCGCACGCTGGCCTTGCTGTCTCTCTCCTTCACTGGCATGCCCTTCATCCCCAGCGTAGCACCTAGGAGAGGGCCTGGACATCCAAGGCCCACGGCAGTGTGGATGAAGGACGTGTCTGTGTCGAGGTACTGAGCTAGAGTGGCTGCAAATGAATCTCAGATGGGTGGCACTGCGATTGCCTGCTTGAGGTTGTTGGCCAGGTGTGAGACAGCCACAAAGGAATCTACCATTGCCTGTACAGCCACTACAGAAGGGAACTGGAGGGCTGCTGTCTTAGCTGATGTCACTGTGTGCTTCATTGCATCAGATAACGCATTCGAGCAGTTGAGAACCCGTGTCCTCGCCTCAGGGTTAACCACATTCCTGTGGACAGTGTCACCAATATAGACCAACTTGTGTGCATTAAGAATAACAAATTTGGAGTGTGCAATGAAGACCTTGGGTGGCTGGTTGTTCTCAATAGTGAGGAGGAAAGCATCAATGGCCGTGTGAGGTGTTGGAGATGCACTTCACTCTGGCTTCCATAGAAATTAATAACCTGTTTATCATTGGGGTCAAGGATATTGTTACCACCTCGCTTTTGCCCACTTATCTGAGTTGAATCGCCTTTCTGAATAGCCTTCTCATGATCGCTATCTACAATCAATTGTGACTGCTTCACTAGATTGTCAAAAGACTTCCGTAGCCCTACCGGCAGCTCCTTCTTAATGTCTTCATGCTCTCGCTCTACACTTGCTCGGGTCTCGAGGTTCACGTAGTCATAGTCCTCGAGCCAGTTTTTTGTATCATTCTCATATAAGTTCTCAAGATCTTCTTGTCAGGTAGATCAGGTAGAGGTCTCTCTTGGACTGGAGTTTTCTCCTCATCCTCAATCCCCTGCTGACGTGTGTAGCCAGAAGTGTCTAAGGCTGGGGACTTCTTGAATATGAACGTACCCTTAGTTTGGATGGTGTTGGCCAGGAGACGCACGTCATCTACGAGGGAGTGAGCAATGGTGGCCAGTTGGCTGAGGTTATCTGGGTTCATCCCACAAGTTAGGGCTGCCCTCCATGCACCTTTCTGTAGCCTCGTCAATGACTCTTCTATAATAGATGCAATTTTATTCACAGGATCTATGAGGCGCTGCAGCCTTCGGGCAACCCCTCTTTCACCATTCTGAGAAGCGTTGATGACCGAGCCTTGGCCAAATTCGATGATTGCATTCACAGACTGTAGGAGTCTGGACACAATGTTCTTGAGTTCCCCTTCTCGTTCTTCCACAGTCTCTCTGGAGCGCCATGATGCACTTTGTTGCACAATGGAAAGTTTTTCAATGGCACTGTAAACTTCTTGTTGCAACTTAACTAATGTTTCTAGAGCAGAGTCATACTCTAAAGGAAGATCTTTCCCATAACTGAGGTCTACTTCTCCCCCTGATGAGTCTGAACCCGATGAAAGTCTATTTGGTACAGAGTCCACACAGTCCAACTGGCGAACATCTCGACTGACCTGCGGCGGTACATCATACACTCCCTCGCCACCAGCGCCTCGCACATGCAGTGAACGTGGTGTCCTGGAGGGAGGCGTGTCATATGTCTCGCTACCACTGCTAACACATTTCGAGGAACATCGTAAGCATCCTTAAAGTCCTTCCCTTCCCGTGGGGGCAGCTTTGGGCGCTGTGATCCCCCAACTTTTCTTGGCTCAGGCGGAATATCATACACGTCGTGGGACTCTAAGCTGGAGCGGTTGGAGGACCCGCCGTAGGAGGAAAGAGACAAAGATTCTGAGGGTGCCAAGGATGAAGCTGAGGAAGAGGTGGACAACTGGGATGATTCGCAAGACATGACGGACACTCCACTCGACCTATCGCTGGGTGGCATGTCATGCTGGCCCTCCGGTTGGTGTTGGTGGGTCGCGGCACGTCATACTCCTGCAAGTTGTCTCCTGACATTGCTGTGGCAGGCATTCCCCCTCGTACACCCTTTATCATGCTGCGCATAATTCCTCCCCCCATGCGTTGCCCTTCAAGTATGGTCGAGGAGAGTCGTAGTGCTGCTGGGCCTTGGGGGAGTCATAGAGAGGCCGATTCTTGGGTGAGTCATACTGGGATCGTGGATGTCATACTGGTCAAGAGAAGAGCGATTGTGGGACCCGTGGAGAGTCATAGCGAAGGCTGCTGCTGCGGACAAGCGAGCACCGCCTGCAAAACAAGCAAGATTTTAACATAACCAAAACACCCAACACAGTGACACAGTCCATGCTTGCACCTGCCACACCATCCACCAACCTTTCCACACAAAAGTGAGGACCCACATGCTGCAGAAAGGAAGGATTAAGGAGCCAGAAAAAGTCCCTTGCCAGTTGGGGGAAAGATGTTCAACACAGTGACACTGATACTTTTCACTACGTCATTTCTAACAACATTGCAACCTTATTATGAGAGAATTGTTAGAGTTCATAATTAGCCAGAGAAGGCCACAAGAAGTATAAAGTAATCACAAGCACAATCGAGTCTTCTAGCTCCAGAAACATTGTTTTCTGTCTCCCTGGCCCACGTCCATCCTTCTCCAATTACTCACAAAAACCCATTATTCCACCCCAAGCCACACACACACCCTCCATTCCCCATTACACACACACCTATTCACTCCTATCTATACAGCCATACTTTTGTTTACATTTACTCACACACAATTAACTATCACCATCCCACATAATTCACCCTTTATCCTCTTCCACACCGCCCATCAACACTACGCCTTTCAACCCTCTCCACCACCCACGCCCCGCCTGCTCCTTCCTTACTGGTATCTAGTGGGAGTGCTTGGAGGGCGGCACGTCGTAGTCGAGCTGCGAGGCCTGTGTCAGGGCGCGTGGAGTGTCGTAGGTGTAGACATCGCCAATACGTCGCGGCGTCACTACCTGCGGAAGGATCATACTCTTTAGAAGGAATTACTTCTTGCTGGTGTCTACTCATTTACTCCTAAAATAGTTCCTCCTCTTTCTCCCCAAATTATGGGTGAGGTTAATGTTCGAAATATCTACTCGAAATACCTTCTTAAATCTCACGCACTTACAAAGAATGACGAACTAAATTAAAGTCTGCCTGAATTGCGTATTATATGTGTGATGTGGCACAGCATGTATTTGAAGAAGGCACCCTTACTAGAGGGTGTGGCAGCAACTTTTGACTAACAACACATTGGTGCGTTACAATGAAAAAAAACCCACTAAATCTGTATATTCCTTGACGATCGACATACATCGTATCCATTTATCTCAAATATGTCCGAATCTAAGAAGTGGCATTGGCCCCTCAAGTCCAGGTGTGGCAGTTACGCTTGAACGCTCCTCACCAACGCATAGATGTCTCAGGCATGGCAGTGCAGATATTACACACGTTTTCCGACCCGTACAAGAAGGAAAGGAACCTGATGAATTCTCTCCCCTGTGTTACGGTATGACGATGATTTGCAAAAGATACCATATTTCTCATTTTCTTTAAGTTCCTCCATTTTTTTCAGTCTATCATGTTTTGAAAAGTTTGTTTAGAAACACATGAATTTACCTGGTAAATAATACACTTGTAATGTTTCCCTCGGGTGAGATAGGCACACTTTATTTCCTTCATTTCGGATGGTGTTTCACATTGCACTCCCTCAGAAAATTTAACTCTTCACTAAAGCCCAAACCCACAACTCGGAAAATGGAAATGCTGCGTTCCACTCCATCGCCTCCCTGCAGGAGTGGCATTGACATGTCTTGTAAAGGCATTTTCTCTTCCAATCTGACCCTGACTCTGACACATGCCTCTAGTGAACTCCCTTCTATTGTTTAGATAAGTTTACGCATTTTTAGGGATGTCATTTTGGATAGGAATATTTATCATCATTCATTTTTCTTCAAAATAAAAATTCATCTAAACAATTTTGTAAAGAGGCTGGGACGCATCAAACTTCACCAAGCATCATTCACATGCTTGCTGTCTTTTTTTTCATGCATACAGTTTTTTGTTTGTAGGTTTGAGTTCATGTACAGGTGAGGACAGGTGAGGCGCTCATAGCTTCGTGACTCACCACCTGTGTGAGGGCGGTCACTGCTGGCCTTGCTTTCTACATAATCCTTAGTCATCCCCTCTGAGGCGCTTCGGGATTTACTGTGACGTAAGACACTTCACATACCCGCTGGCCGGTCCATGAATCGCGTCAATGCCAGCATTATTTTTTTCCCAAACTTAAAACTTAAAGTATAAAGATCGCGTCAATTGCAGCATTATTTTTTTCCCCAAACTTAAACTTGAAGTATAAAGAGAAAAGGTATAGATACGCGTAGTATGTATGTAGTAGTAATGTACCGGTATATTTTCTTCCTTAACGTTTTCTATTCCACAAGGAGACCAATAACGTTGTTCATTCCGGAAATGTACATGTTACTTCTCATCCCCTTTCAAATATGTATTCTGATTAAAAGTACATGTTATCCCTGTGCGTCAGTTCTTCCTATCATACCCGTTTGCCAGGACGCCGCATGACCGCCTCTGCCCGGGTGATGCGACTCCCCCGAGAGGTAACAACATCCTCTCGTCCATCTGTTTCCCTGTCAGTCCTCCCCTCAAGGACAACCACTCAACCTGATCCACGACATTTGGGGTTTTATTACTTAAGAGGCAAAAAATATTGGTGATTTGGCACGGATGATGATGATATTAATGATTTTACCAATTTGATGGTGATGATAGGGAAAAGTGATGGTAATGAGTGATTTTGATGGTAATGGTGAATGCTGTGGTGGCCGATCGTAACACTGGTTGCATAGGGAAAATTATTACGTAAAGGGATAGTGATAGTGATAAACAAAAGGGTTATCAATATTTTCATGGTGATAGCGAAATAGAAGTTAAAGATGGAAGAAAAAAAACATGTGGTAGGATAGTGATAAACAAAAAGGGTCTATCAATAGTAGTCATGGTGATAGCGAGTAGAAGTTAAAGATGGAAGAAAAAAAAACATGTGGTAGTGATAGTGATAAACAAAAGGGTCTATCAATAGTAGTCATGGTGATAGCGAGTAGAAGTTAAAGATGGAAGAAGAAAAAACAATGTGGCCTTACAATTGTTGGGATTGCTTGGTTGGGGGCGTGCTGGGGCGGGCCGGGGCGGGCTGGGCGAGGGCCCGGGGTCAGACTGGTGACCCCCGACCTGTATCGTACACGCCGGGCAAGATGCGGAGCCGGTTGCCTGGACAATGCCCTGCAAGGTGATCTGGCGTTACTAGTGCGTCAAGAGAGAGAGAGAGAGAGAGAGAGAGAGAGGGGAAGAGAGAGAGAGAGGAGAGAGGAGAGAGAGAGAGAGAAGAGAGAGAAAAATTAGTTTCATTTGTTGGTCACTATGTCATGTGTTTATCTGCGTCTGACGACTTTTTTTTCCTTTTTTTCCTTCTGCCGATGGAAAAGGCAGTTAAGAAGAAAAAGATTAAAAAAAATAAAATAAAAAAGTGGAATAAAAGGAAAAGAAAAGTAAGAAATTTATAAATGAAAAGTAGAGAGCAAGAAAGGAGAGAACGAGAGGAGAGAGAAGTGAAGAAAATGGGGGGGGGAAAAAGGGGGGAAGAAGGAGAGGAGGACAAGAGGGGGAGG
>JACEEZ010004702.1:250318-257818 GCA_016584305.1 Chionoecetes opilio | reverse complement strand
CGGAACAGGCCGGCGAAAGAAAGAGCCAGAAGTGCGGGGGATGCTCAGCGAGGCTGCAAAATGGATTCGAGACACAAAGTAATCTACGGCCTCATCTATTGTCTGAAAGTCATCTATATGATGTTCAAAAACACAAGCCTTTTGAAAGCCCTCCCAGTCCTGCACGAGAGAGGCACCATTTTGGGAGACATCGAGAAGGGGGCGATGACACTGCTTTAAGTAGTATGGGATAATGGTCACTTCCTCGAAGAGAATCGGCCACCTCCCATGAGAAGTCGAGGGCGACCTGTGGACTGCAGAGTGATAGGTCAATAGCAGTCAATGTTCCCGTCTGCGAATGGAAATGTGTAGGTTCTCCTGTGTTTAATATATTTAGGTTGTTGCCATCTATAAAAGTTACGAGAGAACCACCGCGACGATTTCTGGTGGAATCTCCCCACAGAAAATGCCGCCCATTCATGTCTCCAAGGAGAAAAAATGGACGGGGGAAGCTGGCGGATAAGATCCTCAGATCTTGGAGAGGTATGTCGTCATTTGGAGGTAGATATATTGACAGACAGTGTAGGTCTTGTGCAGATGGATACGACCTGCTACAGCCTGCAAGGGTTTGATTGATTGATTGATTGAGTTTATTGCCAAAATGTTACAAGTTAACATAATTTATACATATTTACAAAAATCAGTTAGTGGCATTAGTCCACTGAGCATCTGCTCACTAGCGGACAGAACAATAATTTATACAGCTATGAAAATATATCGAGGGCGGCAATATATTAACACTAGCCGCAAGGCCGCCCTCCGAGCGGACTTTTTGGCTAGCTCCTGCGGAGGGCTACTGGTGGGGCTTCGGCCCACCAAACACAGACTCTCCAGATAGCCCCTTCTAACTTTCCTGAAATCATGAATGTAGAAATGTATGTATTAACGCCAACCCATTTACATCACCCCCAACCCATTCACTCACCCATTACCCATCACCCCCCACCCATTCACTCACCCATTACCCATCACCCCCCACCCATTACCCATCACCACACACCCATTCACTCACCCCCCACCTATCACCCCCAACCCATTCACTCACCCATCACCCATTACCCATTACCCTACATCAAGGTTTCCTCATTCTCGCAACCCACTTTTTTTTCACAATTCTCACTAATAGGCTGCTAAAAAAAAGAAAACTAAAAGTGATCGGATCATCCAATAACTAGGCTTAAAACCTTCCCCTGATCAACCCGGCTCCAAAACTGTGCCATATGATAGGATTGCGCCACAGGGGGCGGCACCTATCGCGGACACACAGACACACACAACACTTTCGCTTATATTATTATAGAAATTATACCCTAAATCTTCCTTAGTATGATATATACCTAAGCAATAAATTTTCCCTATACACTAGCCATAACAAATCACAAAATACGAAATACTATTACACAAATATATTTACATATATTATTCCCTGCTATTTTGACTTTGAAAATGATATAAATATTTTTTAAGTTTAACTTTGAATGTATTGACATTACTAATTGCCTTCAAATCATTAGGTATTGCATTGCAAAATTGTGGCTCAACACAGTGTAAAGAAAATGTATATAGTGTTGTACGTGCTTGTGGAAAAATCAGAGCACTATTATTTCCCCTTGTACCTTGACTGTGGTGGAACATTGTAAATATTTTACTTTTTTTGATCACTGTTATTTATATCATTAAAAATAGTTAGTAACAAAAAGTATTTCCTAACGAGATCAAATTTTAGCAGCCCTAAATCATCAAATAACATATCAGTAGAATCATATTTACCTCTAAAACAAATTATTCTGAAGAGTTTCTTTTGAGACACAAAAACATCTTTTATGATTGTAGGCCAAGTACATCCCCAGATAGATACACAATATATAATGTAAGGGTAGCAAAGAGAATAATAAATGTTCCGTAATGCCTCAATCGTTAGGTTGTGTCGAATTTTGTATAAGATTCCACACATATTTGATAAATTTAAGCACACAGACTGAATATGATTTTCCAGTTCATATTTCGTCAATTATAACACAAGAATTTTGTACTAGACACTCGTTGTAGTTCACCCCCTCCCCAAGAATATTGATTTTAAGTTATTAGTAATTGAACGACTTTGAAATAATATATAATTAGTCTTTTTATGTTAACAGCTAATTTGTTTGCCAAAACCCATCTCGTTATTTTCTCCAGTTCGGTATTAACTTTTACATGCAATTGGTCTAATGTTGTGTCTGTTATGAGGATATTGGTGTCGTCTGCAAATAAAACATAATTGAATGTATCACTAGCGTTAGCAATATCATAAATGTAAACCAAAAACAATAAAGGTCCCAAAATTGATTCTTGTGGCACTCCCCTGTCAATGTTTTTCAGTGTAGATTGATTGTTATTACAGTAGACAGCCTGTTTTCTATCTGACAAATAACTAGAAAACAGTTCTAGTGTTATTCCTCTGATACCAATATTGTCAAGTTTATCCAATAATATTGTATGATTAAGAGTCAAAAGCTTTACTCAAATCAAGAAATATTCCAACAACACGTAACTTATTTTCCAGACTCTTATGCACTTCGGTTGTGTGAACTTTAATATTGCTTTTTCCGTTGTCTTATTTTTACGGAAACCAAAATTGGCTCTCAGATAACAAATTATAATCTTCTAAAAATCCAGTAAGTTTTGTAGCTATTGCTTTTTCAAATACTTTGCTGATTGAAGGCAGAATAGATATTGGTCTGTAATTATTTACATCTTCTTTTGAACCGGATTTATGTATAGGTATAACTTTTGCTATTTTTAATTAGTTAGGAAATAACCTTGTTTAAAAACACAGATTAATGATATGAGTGAATGGCAACATCCACCTACTGTGCAGTGTGATGGAGTAAATGTGGTGGAATATCATCATACCCCGCAGCTGTATCTTTTAAGGTACTTAGGTAATGTTGAACATCAGCAGTAGTGGGGTGGATACACATATATAAAAAATACTGTTGAGTTTATTAAAGAATTGTTTATGTGAGTTCGTTGTTCATTATCATTTTGAGATGAAAATTTCTTGATTTTTTTTTTTAAATGGTTTGAAGACTTGCTGCATTTTCACTGTTGTTTTTAGCTTTATATCCATAGTGTTGTTTTGGAATTTCTCCTGTTTAAATAAGTTATTTATTATGTTCCAAGTAGACTTGACATTTCCTTGAAGAATGCTTAAGTTGATTTTGATGAAATTATGTTTTGCCTCACGCAAGAGTAATACTAATTTTTTTTCTATATTTTTAAAATCTTGGTCCATAAGTTAAGGGCCATTTAGACGCTAACCTTTCCAGTCTGCGCTTTTCTTTTATACTATTTTGTAAGCCAATAGTGATGTGAGGACTTCTATTATATTTATTAGTAATTTTAATCTTTCTTAGTGGAAAAACAATTTTGAAAAATTTCAGTGTATAAGTTGTAAAAATTTTCAAAAGCCTCAGCTGGGTCATTTTATATCTAATATCTGCATCCAATTCGTATTGCTATTTCCCTTTTGAATAAGTTAATGTTTATCTCAGAAAAGCTTCTTTTGTATGTATGTAAATATGTGATTTTGGGGACATTATATTTCTTAAATTGAGATTAAATTGGAAAATGGTCTGTAACATCTGTGTAACAATACAATTTTCTATATTATTCTGTGAATTGGAAGTCCAAATATGATCTATTAAAGTAGCACATTTTTTCAATTACTCTTGTTGGTTTTGGTTGTAAGTGGAAAGCATCCATGAGAGTACATTATATCCATAAAATCTGTGACACCTTGATCATTTGTTTTGAGTAAAATCTAAATTCAGTCTCCCAAAAATTATATGTCAGAAATTTGTTTCCCTTCAAAGAAATCAAATAAGGAATTCAGAGCATCAAGAAAGTGCGGTAAAGCTTCCTTTAGGCGGTCTATAAAGAGAAGCTAAGTAAAATAGTGTCCTTATCGTTAGTTAGTTCTACACATATACATTCAAAATGTGGCTCCATCATACAACATTCAGATAAGACACATGAATTATAGATATTTGACACATACATGCATACACCCCCACCATTTCTATCCCTATTCATAGTATGCAAATTGTATCCTGTCATATTATACAATGATGCGATATTATTATCTAGTCTTGTCTCAGAAAAACCTATAGCATCAAACTTTATATTCATATCATTCAAACATTGGTCAATACATAATTGCAAATTGTTAGGTGATTGCAGCGGGATGACAGTTAAGGGGACATCCCGACGGTGGTAAAGGCCACAACCACCACTAACGCCACCACCTGCTGGAGGTGGTGTGTTGACAGGTATAAAACCTGTCGGGCAGAGACACCTTCCCTGCCCTATCATTGTCTCTTGTAAACAGATAATTACTGGGTCCAACTCGTTGATGAGAAGGACTAGTTCTTCCCAGTTTGCACGTAATCCACGAATATTCCATTGGAGGATTGAAGATGTTATTTCGTGCGTGAAGATGATGCAGTAGAAGCCTTACGGCTTGTAGACGCTGCGCTATTTGAAAGCCCAGCATCTTTTTTTTGTATTGTAGAAGATGGTAAACTATTTTTCCTTACTTTTCCAGATGTTGATTGGCGTTTGTGTATATCCGGTGGTGTAATCGGGATTCTCACACGAGGTCCCGCGGCAGTAGTAGATGCCGTATGTCCCACCAAGGATGCCGATTTACTGTCAGATGATTTACTACTTCTAGTTTTACTGATAGCTCCCGACGAGGGTCTTGAAGATTGCTTATTAGCATGGCTATCAACTACTTGTGTGTTCATAAGTTGTGAAACACCTTCGCCATCAGCGTGATGTATGCTAGCCGCTAGCCGCTTCAGTGGTGGTAACAGGGGCATTGATATTAGGAGTCATGTCAGTACTCCCACACCTATCAGTAGGTGAATCTTTACTCAATACCATCCCCTCCTGCTCAGCATTTGAGATTTTAGCCGGAGGGACGCCCACGGACTCTAAGGACTCAGTGGAACTGCGAGTTCGCTTCTGAGACTCCTTAGTAGGTTGTTTTTTTGGGATCCTCTTAGAGAAAGAGTCACTGTTGTTATATTTCCCGTGTGCGGCATGCACTACACGAGAGGTGGTTGGAGGCTCATTAGTAGAGGAGTCAGCAGACTCCACAGAATCGCAGGTCAATAGCGAGAACTTATTATTCACTTGGATGGATTGATTAGGTTTAGGAGAATGTGGTGGAGGAACTGCAGCAGGCTGATTAGGAGTCTTAGTTGAAGAAGCAGCAGCCATCGCGGATGCGTAGGTCCTGCTTCTTCCCCCGCCTGCTTGTCTGTGAGGAAGTTCTCTTCTGGCTCTCAAGACTGATAAATTGGGAGTTGGCCAAATATAGGATGTCTTCTTCTAATTTGTATGTCCCACACTGTCGAGAACTCGGTGGGTGATCATCACGGCAGTGGAAGCAGTAGGGAGTTGACGTACAGTCAGCTGTGGCATGTGAACCCAACGCCGAGCATCGACCACAGCGAGGAGGGGATTTACAAAAAAATTTGCCGTGCCCAAAGCTGTAGCACTCATAGCACTGCATAGGGCGGTCGTTAAAGGCTTTTATCCTTAAAGATTGAGGACCGATTCTGATGGAATCAGGGAGACTTGATCCGTAAAAAGTGAAAACTATCATGTTTTTGCTCCCTCTGACCTTTGAGACCTTTTAAACTCTATTCGGACACATGTTTATTATTTCTTCTTCTGAGAACTCATATAGGTCGTAGTTGTAGACTACGATTTTGCTATAATTGAACTTTGGATGAGGTTTGATGGATTCAAAATAGCAGTCAGAGGTGATAGGCATGTGAAGCAGCATCCGAGCTTGGGTAAGATCCTTGGCTCGGATTAGAACTCCTCTGCCATACTTTTTTAGATGGCCTACCGGGATGTTTCCAATTTCTTTCTCAAGAAATCGAGCCGCATGGAAGAAGTTGCCTTCATTTTCATTGTAATATGCCACGTACCAATAAGGGGTAGGACTTTGGCGGACCGTTGGTGTAGATGGTTTAGTGTCCTGGAAGGTGTAAGGTATGTAGTCATCGGGGCCTTCTGCAACATTAACCGAGCGAAGAAGTTCGGCTCTGTAATGTTTCTCCCCAATTTCCAATGTTGTGGCTTCCTCATAGGCAGATGTTGCGCCGTCTGCTGTAGCAAAAGTGATATAGCACCTATTTGTTTGGTCATTGTCATCATAAATAATACGGATGCGGCGAACCACACCATATGCCTTGAAAATATCATGTATTGCTCTGTAGGATAAGGCCTGGGACACGTTGGACAGAAGCAAGGTGTCCAACGTAGAAGTGCCCCTAGGGCCAGGCCCGTCTCTCAATCCCTGTCTGCGTCCCTTGGAGCGGGGACCGCCAGACCGGGGATCTGAGGAGGAAGGGGCGGCTGCCCGCTTCGTGCCACTTAGGGCCTGGAAAGGCGCCAGGGTGGCAATGAGAGAGGATTCAGTCGGAGATGTCGAGGACAAGCGGACGTCAGTGAGAGAGGCAGGCCGGGGTAAATTAGTAGCTTGATTCATAAACGATATTACTTCACTTCCTCAAGCCCCTACCCACCACGGAGCCTAACGAGGGGAAGCTGTCTGTTGGGGAAGGACCTCACCCAACAGCTCCAGGGATAGCGGGGAAGTATACGCTTCGGTTGCCTGGTGTTTGGTGGCAGCCGCGGGACCGATGCGGTGCCCACCAGGCAACCTCCGCTTGGCCCAAGCCAACGCATGACCAGCCGATTGATCCAGCGGGGCCACACTGGACCTTCTGTCTTACCCCAACCCCCCTACCAAAGGAGCGCGTTGCCCACCGAAGGGAACTACAACCCGCCCCGCGGTGGACTCAACTCCCAGATAGAGGGGCGCGCGGGGAATATACGGGACGCCACGCACGGCAAACACGTGGGGAGCGGAGTGTGAAGTTTAAAAGGAAGAAGCGTGAGACGGAAGAGAAGGGTCTCACCGGGCCTAGAATCGCCCTAAGAAAGGAGAGAAAGGGGGAGGAAGTATAAAGGCGACATCACCGGAAGGTTCCACCTCCCAGTGACGAAGGGGGAGCGCTTGGTCCACGAGGCCGACGGCCACCGAACCCAACAATGGCAGGCAGGCCGCCAGAGTAGGTGGCGCCGTCGACCACACTTCAAGCCCCGCCACCACGAAAAGGTGACTCCCCACAGCGGGGATCGGGGAGTTAACTTTACCTCGAACTTGTTCAAGCAGATGCTAAATGACTGGGGGATTAAGCATGTGTTGTCTAGTGCCTACCATCCCCAGTCACAGGGTGCGCTAGAAAGGCACCATCAGACGCTAAAGGCCATGCTGCGGTCCTTTTGCTATGACAGTGGGAAGGACTGGGATCTGGGAGTGCCTTTCATTATGTTTGCCGTGAGGGAGGTGCCATCGGAGTCGTTAGGTTTCTCGCCTATGATATTTCCGCCCCG
>JACEEZ010004702.1:215000-248004 GCA_016584305.1 Chionoecetes opilio | reverse complement strand
TTTCAAATGTTGTTTATTGGCGGATGACTCTGGATCTTTACGAGGTGAAGAAGTGAGAAGCAAGCGTCTGGCACGCTATGACAGTGAATTGGGTCACTGGGTGTAGCACCAAAAGGTCAGAGGCCATTTCCGACAGTAGGCAGTGGATAATGACACACCACGCACGCCACGCAACATACAGGAGGTACTCCGTAGTCAGTGGTAGAACGCCGTTCACAACCGAGAGTCCGGTCGATCCGGGCGAGCGGAAAGATGGTCGTCTCTTAAAATCAAGCCCTGTCACCCAGCAGTGAATGGGTACCGGGTGTAGCCGGGGTCTGTGTCCCGCCTACCGGGGTGATGACTTCCCCTAACACTAAAAGCACTAAGGTGAATGATAAAAATGTAGATATGGAGACGGGGCCATACGAGTGTAGCTCAGGCCCTATAAAAATACAATTAGAGGAATACAACTAAAATAGATGAATACACAGAAAGATAAACTGGTCTGCATATTACATATGATGAAAATCAAATGCTTTCTATAATTAATATTTCTTGAATCGCTTTTGATATTATCATTATTATTTTTTTTTCTTTTCTTATTGTCATTATTATTGCTATAAGAATTATTAGCATTATTATTGTTATGGATGTTCATAATAATAATTATTATCAAAGCATCATTACTAAAATTTACTAATATTATGATTTCTTTATCAACATTCATAATTATAATTATTATAATATTACTATTATCATTATTATCGTTATCATCATTATAATCATATTTTGCACAATAGTATTTCTTAAAGCTAATTTCTTAATTGTCTGTCATACACATAGTCATCTATATTGTTGCGTCTCTTTATTGAAGTTGTGTCCGTCAATAAAAAAAAGTCAATAACACTATGGTCGCCACTGCACTAATGTCGCCAGTCGTTATATGTTATAAACGTTAGCATCATTACATACTTTTGTGCGCCACTGAAGAGGCATGCACAGTAGTGTATATTATGTACCTGTCTTTAGTGGCACTTACAAATCTGTAGTGATGCTAACATTCGTAATATATGGCAAATGGCGGCATTAGTGCAGTGGCGACTATAGTGTTATTGACGGTAAGTGATTACATAACCAATATCCTCTGGTCATTTATTGTCAGTGTCTATGACGTTGATTTTTGGCTAGAAATTTGTTGTATGTACCAGACGGCATGTATGAGAAAAAAATCGTGGTCTTTAAGATTAAAATAACTGACAATAAATACAATCACAAAAATGTTGCAGACATTCTTTTTTTGTCTCACAGGTCGGTGTGATTTCTATTTTGGGCAAGAGCGTATTATTTCAAATCCTTTAGCCCTGATCAGTCAGAAGGACAATCCACTCATCCCAGCTATGAAACCATGGTATGGAACAATGCTTTCATATGGATCAGTCAGTGTTTCACATCTGCAGGTTTACATGTGATCTTACCGACAGGGATTGAGTCTATTTGTGTTTGAGTTTTAAAATATATATAAGTTGTATATATTATCAAAAGTAAATTTGAGAGAGTTTACAAAAAAATAAGCAATGGGAAACATATTGAGTGGATAAGTATCATATTATATAAAAACCTTCATTATTTCACATGAGCTATGACTGATTCCCGTAACTCATTTAACATTCTTAGCGCTATGATGCGAATGAAACATTCGTGAACAGAACCCAAGAAATTTCGCATAACATTATATCATATATGATCAACATTATCTGTTTGAATAAGTTTTATTTTAACTGCAGGATAATGTCTCTGACTGAAGCTGGGTTGTACGACTACTGGAATGTGCTAGGGAATCTCAACTCTAGCGCGTGTGAGCAGGCGCCGACCAAGATCACTGTGATGTCGACTCTCTCCCTCAGGCAGTGTTGGGTAGGGACAACGTGGTGGTATTGCTGCGTAGTAGTTTTGTGACTATTGTTAGGTGTGTCTTATGATGTGCTAGATAGAGAGTTCTCCTTAGACGGTATGACATCAGTTTTCTCTATTTGATGCCTTTCCCTGATTAGTAGTAGTACACATTTTTTTAAAGTAGACACTGCCGAGCAAGCTACCTATTGATCCATAAGCTAAGATGTAAATAAATATGCAGTACCCTAATAAAAGATTTAATTAATGAATATGAGTAATCACACAAGTATTAGTAGTGCACAAAGTTTTATGCATTCTGTTCATGTAGCAACATTTACACCATTGATCTACGCTTTCAGCCTTGTCCTTTACCTTCTAGATCATGCTTGTGATACTCACGGTAGGTCTGTTGTCGGGCCTGGTCTTTCTGTTCATAGAGATGATACTCGCTGGAGGCTTTTGCTGTTGCTGCTGGTAATGTGGGATGCCGGAAGACTGACTGTATGCAGGCTGGAGTGTTTCTGGTTTTTCTTTATCACGTACTGGACTCGAGATTGTTACCTATATACATTATCCTCTCTAAAAGAACTAAGAAATCATTGCCATAGATCTGTGAGTAATGGTGGGATCTCATACAAACCCCCACCCCTTAAGGGCCTGTTCGAGAGTGCCTGTATAGTGACGCCTGTTTGTCAGTGGCAGGCCTTAACACCCTTGAACAGGGCATAAAAGTCATCATGCCTGGTGACAGACCTTACTCACAGATTGACTCTTGTGGGCTTGTGTGTGAATTTGCTTAGTTGTACGAGTTTTTACTTACCTATATAGTTTTTTGTTTTTTACCTAGTAGTAGCATAATTATTTATGAAAAGATAGGTATAAATAAGTGAGTATTATTATTGCAATTGTGATTATTAGCCAATCGTGAATCAGAGAATTGTTTTGTGTCTGGAGCAGTTTGAAATCGTTCTTCACCTTCTAACACTTCAGGTTTTAACGCTACCAACCAGTGATATTGTCTGCCGTCGTTATTTTCCCGTCCTCAGTATGACATGACGGCTGGAAACGCTACAGAATGTCATCTTAGTAAAAGTGGATCTAGAAAATTGTGCTTTTCTTTTTCAAAATTTTTGTGATTTTCTTATTTATTTCTTATTAGAATGCTACAACAACGTACTTCATCTACATTCCTTTCCACTGTAGATTTATTGTAGTTGTAGCTCTATTTCTTAGGCTTGGAATATTTTTGGGGTCTTCCCGTAGATATTACGGTTTCTGTTTTTGTGTCTTCAATGATATATCACATACAACAAATCCTATGTGTTTCAGTGATGTCTTCGAGTTCAATGAAATTTTACCGTAAATATTAATTTATTATCCAACATTTGAGTAAATTACTATCACGGACTTGATACTTTAAACAAATCAGCAATGGACGTGTTTTACGGTTTATAATATGTTGGATTAACGGGTGAAATGTGAGTTTTTATCTCTATGGAATTCTCAATTATTTTCGGTTCGGAGGATAGATGATACTTGAAGGATTGTTGAAAGATTGGCTTTCTGAGAGAAAGCAGCGTGACGAAGTAACCAGTCTGGGTTCACGTCTGGTAAGTCAACAACTGACCGTATCCTAGCGCTTCGTGTCCTGGTGGAACGCCAACGTGAGTTTCGACAATTAATGATGATGATGATGATTATTGTTATGATTAATATTGTAATTATTAATATCAATATTGTTATTATTATCCTCATTAATAGAATCATTATTATTGATGATTCAATATTTTTTTGATATTAGTATAACTATTGTTGTTGCTATTATTATTATTATTATCATCTATATTATTGGTATTATTATCATTGTTATCTTTATTATTACTATTAATGTCACCACCGCCATCATTGTTATCGTTAAAACATCATTGTCATATTATTTTTCAATATTTGTATTTTCACTAATCCAGGAGTACTTAGTCATTATTATTATCGTCATTAAAATGTCAATACTAACTATATCATCATTGTTGTTAATTTTGTTTGCATTCATATTAATATCAGTATCATCATAATATTTGTTTTTCGATTTTATTGTCATTAATGTTGTAATGCAATCTGTCTTCATCGCCATTATCAAAATAATTGCTAGATAATCATATATGGCATTTTCAATGGGCATAATGAATAAAGAAATATTTCAACGTGGTGTATTGGGAGTGAGAGGCTTGTTCCACGAGTGGGCGTGAGTGTTGTGAAGGCAGGGCTGCATATATAAGGTGTCGCTCCTCCTCCAGAGGGCACACTTTGCTCCTGGCTGTCTAGTGCTGCCGACATCCCGCCCTTACTGCCCTACCTACACCCTCATTACAGATTCGGTAAGTATTGATTGTAACGAGCAGCCTTCCAAGCGGCCCATTAGGGTATTTCACTTGCTACAAGCCCACGCACGCATGTACACACACACACACACACAGTCACACACACACACAGTTGGCCGCTTTTTTAAACATGGACTAGGGAGAGTCTAACGTGGAGCTTCCATGTTAGACTCAAGTGGTACCAATGCCAAGAACGCGTGCTTTAGACACCAGCAGCGAGAGCTAACATGGTCTTATGTTGATCCACGACTGCGCTTGGGTTGGTAGCCCTGAACCAGGGAGATCATTTATTGGGGGACGGAGACCGGAAGAGTCATTTGTCTCTGCGCCCTGCTACCGAAAACAACAAAACACACCATACCATATAATTATGAACCTATTTTCTTCATTTATTCACTATTTTACCCACATTTTCCCTGATCTTCATAGCTCTCCCCACTATCGGGAGTTAAGATTGTCATGGTCATGTTATAGTTATTATTTAGTTGCACAACTAATGATGCCTTAATTAATCACTCAAAGGAACTAAAAAAAAAACCTATCAAATGGAAGAAAATTCCACACCAAAAATAAGAAACGGCAATAACGGTAATATTTTCTTATTTGCTTCCGCCCCATCATCCCCCCATCAAGTTGTAATTTCTGCCAGTAACGGTCAAGTTAGGTTACTGTTACGCTAGATTACGGCCAGGCTAGGTATCCATAAACACAGGTAAAAACATTATTATATATATATATATATATATATATATATATATATATATATATATATATATATATATATATATATATATATATATATTATACATATTTATATATATTAAGTCGTAGAAAATAGGAGCACTAGGCGACGCGAAGAGTTGGAACTCTCGCCGACGGGGACTAGAGATACGGTAGACTCTCGCCGACGGGGACGAATCGATCGAAAGATACGGTAGACGAAAGTATCATAAAGCAATAGATGTTGGGAGTGCGAAAGGCTGACCCCCTGTTAAATGGGAGGATAGTTGGAGTATGTGAGAGAGAGAGATCATGCATGAGTGAGAGGACAGTAGGATGTGAGAATGAGGTGGATAGATGTGTGGAAATGGGAGACTTCTGCCGTGGCCTCCCCGTAGAGGGAGTTATAAGGAACCGTTGTTAGCGTAGACTAGACTATTATGACCAAAAAGATAATAAATGTCTCCTCTGTTTCCATTAATTAAATGCAAGTGCTGCAGCTGTATAGTCGTACAAGTGAGTGACTATTATATTGCTGATAGTCTGGACTCGGCGGGCGAGGAGAGATAAACAAACCCAGATTTCGTAGGGCGCCAAACGCGGTCTTTAAAAAAATATTTCAGATGCTCCATATAATCTGCAGTAAACGCATGTATACACTCATATTTTGCCAAACAGAATATTGGCAATACCGGTAATTTGTCTTAGCATGGGCATTTGCATAGTATTCGTAAATATCATTAGACTCAAGTGTTCGACAGGGTCCTGGGTGTCTAACATTTCTAATACTATTCTCGTTAGTTTTAGACCAACTTAAGACTAATCCCCCCCGGAAAAAGTTTAGAAAACGGAAATGCCTGTCTAAAGTCACGGTTAGTCTTAGGTTAGCCTAAGTCTACGTTTAAAGAATCGGCCGAGTGTGTGTGTGACTAGTCGATCTCCGTCAGCTCGATCCGCAATTCGATCTCCGCCAGCTGCCGAGGATTTATCACTCAATAAGCAGGTGGTTACTGTCCCTTATGAGTAAATCGGAGTAAATCGATGTGACGGTGTGTGTGGTGTATGAGGTCCTACCATTATCCAAAGATCAGTCACTATGACCTCTGAGCAGCTTTGCAGGCGGGTAAAGGCTGGCGATCGCAAATTAAGCTCGCGGGAACAAAGCCGTGAGTGAAGGAATGAATGACACACACACAAACACGCACACACAGACATTATTTTCCCCCTTCGCTGCACTTATTGTTTTTAGCACCATTTTCATAACGTTCAATAAGACCATAACAAATGCTGGTGCTTCTTTATAGAAAAATGATGGTGGTGTATCGTCGAAGAGAGACTTATCCGTACGAGAGGCTGGAGTTCCTGAGGCTCAGGTCTGCAGGCCTTTCTGTGCGTTCAATTGCGCGGCTGTCCGGCCGGAGTCCAGACACAGTGAGGCGGTGGCTGTTGTGGTGGGAACAGTATGGAGAGCTGCTGAATCATGTCTGTGTCCATCAGCACCACCCTTTCCCCTCTGCATGCGTTTAAGGCGAGGCTCTCCCATGCAGACTGAAGGCAGTCACGTATTTTGACTTAAGTCGCAATTTCTGCTCTGAGGTGGGGCTCTTTGTCGAGGAGAAAGAAATATAGCATAATGTTCAAGTAGGCTTACATATTGTACCGTGTTAGCACATTAGCTGGGTAGGAATTCCTTGTATTCATACGTATCTGTCTGTCTGTGTACGTGTGTGTAATAGTAAGGATCACGTGAGAAGTGAACTGAAATTTCCGTGGACATGTAGTTGTTTATTCAGACTTAACACTTGCATTGTATAATGTGTATGTAACCTTTAACCTGTGTATGAAACAAGCTATTTATTACCTCCGCCAACGAAGTTGGAGGGAGGTTATGTTTAAACCCCGATCTGTCTGTTTGTTTGTTTGTTTGTTTGTTTGTTTGTTTGTTTGTTTGTTAGTGTACAGGATTTCTCGAAAAGTTACGAATAGATTTCGACCAAACTTAGTATACCAAGTCTATTTGGTATAAGGAAGAACTGATTCAATTTTGGATCAATCGAATCACAACTGTTGCCATGGCAACCAATTGATGAAATAGTTAGTGTACAGGATTTCTCAAAAAGTTACGAATACATTTGGACCAAACTTGGTATACCAAGTCTATTTGGTATAAGGAAGAACTGATTTACTTTTGGATGAAATCGAATCACAACTGTTGCCATGGCAACCAATTGATGAAATATTCGGGCGGAGGTATGCACTCTACTGAGTGCTCCCCCCCCCCAAGTTTCATATGTAACTATCAATAAATTCTATTTTTTCTGCTGAAAATTGAGAAGTAATTGAGTAAAGAGTGGGATATAATGTATCTGACTTCTCAGTAGAGATGCTGTGTCAGCCATCCATCGACGCCCCAGAAGTGTGAAGGCGGCGGGCGGCGGTAGTCCACCCCAGATCGCTAAGGGGGCGGGTACGTCACCCCATGCCCCACTACTGCGAATCCCCCCCCCCCACCCCTTTGGATTAAATCCTCCCACAGGAGGAGAGCGGGACAACTGTAATACTCTTCTCATATCTATGTCCGTCCGTCTAGACCGTCCCTGCAATATTCGCAAGTCTAGATTAATGGGGCGGCTGCGTGCACTTGTGAAGTGCGTGATAAACACTCGAAGTATTCTCACTTACGTCTCTACTTATACGTAACGGTAAAACGAGCGATATCCTTGTAAAATGTGTAAATATATAAACCACTTGGTAATAAGTGTTTACTGTATAACCCCTGGGTACAATATATTATAAGTAATAATAGCACAGCCTTGACCGCTCGGGGATAACGTTATCAGCTGCTGGAGATTCCTGATGTAAGTATACCACAAAGCGGTCTTAATTTTGCTTACAACCGTATCCATCCATCCATCACCTGAGACTTAGGTTCTATATACTATCTTTGCCAATACTTATATTTGTATACACACACACCTACGTATATATATATATATATATATATATATATATATATATATATATATATATATATATATATATATATATATATATATATATATATATTTATATATTTATTTATAAACACTATGTTTTATCAGTTGCCTTTTGATCTACTTTATTTCACAAAATATAATTTATTAGTTATATATACATATATATATATATATATATATATATATATATATATATATATATATATATATATATATATATATTATATATTATATATATATATTATATTTATATATATATTATATATATATTATATATATATATATATATATATATATATATATATATATATATATATATATATATATATAGTATATATGCATATGATATTATATATATATATATATATATATATATATATATATATATATATATATATAGACAGACACACTTTCGCTTATATTATTATATATATATATATATATATATATATATAATAATAATATAAGCGAAAGTGTGTCTGTCTGTCTGTGTGTGTGTGTGTGTGTGTGGTATAGGTTCCGCCCCCCGTGGTGGAATCCCATCATATGGCACAGTTTTGGAATCAGGTTGACCAGTGGAAGGTTTTAAGCCTACTTATGAGATGATCCGATCACTTTTTTTTTCTTTTTTTTAGCAGCCTATTAGCGAGAATTGTGAAAAAAAAAGTGGGTTGCGAGAATTAGAGAGAACTGCAACTCCGAAATGCCAGTGGTCGCTGGCAGTTTTAACTCACAATTTGGTGAAAAGTTGGTCAACTTAAAAGAAAAATATGGGCTTATTTCACTGCACACACAAGTATAATATTAAGAACGATTTTCTGCTACATGTATATTGTATAGGTGCCTGATTCTGTAAAACATTGTATATAACCAAATAACCAAGCAGGTTATAGTTGAGGAGGCGAGATAAATGCTACTCTATGATATTATATAGTCAATAACGAATGTTTAGAAGTTATCTATACCTAGGCAGTCATATTTTCCTGTTATTATTGGTATCAATCAGATAGAAAGCCTAGAAGTGCAATGAGTCGACGCGTGAAGTCGTAATGTTTTTATTCAATCTCCCCGCCACAATCTCCCCGCCACCACTCCCCGCCGCGGCGTGTCGCCTCCGCAATTATATCCTACATTGTCGCAGCAACAAGCCGATTTCGGCATTCTTTATTCTTCGTTTTTCCAAGGCATTGCTTATTGTATTTTGACAAGCGTTTGCCAGATGCAGCAGTATTGTCTTAGAAAACAGTGTGAACATCGCCCAAATTTTACATGCCACAATATACATGTAAAAAATATATTAAGCTTTGCTACTCGAGGCGAGTAATTTGCATTAAATTGCTATTATAGAACGTTCCATCGTAATGCATGTCATCCATATAATTAGTAGAACAACAGAAGAACTATATTTTTTGGTATTCAGATGCGGTGCATCAATGTTTATCGCGAAATTAATTTATGAAAAATATTAGTCGCGGAGCCAAAACACAGTAGACCAACCTTTGAGTTAAAACTGCCAGCGACCACTGGCATTTCTCGAGTTTCAGATCATTGGAATTGAGGAAACCTTGATGTAGGGTGATGGGTAATGGGTGAGTGAATGGCTGGGGTGATGGGTAATGGGTGTGGGGTGATGGGTGAGTGAATGGGTGGGGGGTGATGGGTGATGGGTGAGGGAATAGATGGGGGGTGATGGGTAATGGGTGAGTGAATGGGTGTGTGGTGATGGATAATGGGTGAGTGAATGGGTGGGGGGTGATGGGTAATGGGTGAGTGAATGGGTGGGAGGTGATGGGTAATGGGTGAGTGAATGGGTTGGGGGTGATGTGAATGGGTTGGCGTTAATACATACATTTCTACATCCATGATTTCAAGAAAGCTAGAAGGGGCTATCTGGCGAATGTTTGGTGGGACTTCGGCACACCAAACACAGGTGGTGGGCCGAAGGCCCAACAATAGCCCTCCGCAGGAGCTAGCCAAAAATTCCGCCCGGAGGGCGGCTTTGCGGCTAGTATATTTATAAACACTATATTTTATCAGTTGCCTTTTGATCTACTTTATTTCACAAAGTAAATTTATTAGTTTTTTGTCTAGTTCAGCGCGTGTTATGCCACAGACATTCATGAGAGAATGAAGCCGTGGTTGCAGTAATATCAACTTTTTCCTTCGACAGCTGCGTTATGAGGTTGATAGATCTTCTCTATATCTTGGCATCAAACTTCTGCCTGTCACTGACACTCACGCCTCGATTAAAGAGTAAGTTTTGCTAAGCACACCAAGTTGTTTACTGAGTTAGCTGACTCAGTGTTGATGCAAGACAAGCTGTTTACTGACTTAGCTGACTCAGTGTTGCTGCAAAACAAGGTGTTATTCACAAACAAAACTATAGTTTTTTTTATTATATGTGCGTGCAGAAATAACAGCTGGTTTTTGGAATGTCACCTTCAATACATATAATTATATGCTACTATTAATGCCTGTGATTTAACCTGCCTGCAGTGGCGGAGGACAGGTGGGATGCCGACGCGGCCACAGCAGTCAAGGACGTACTTCAAGATTCATCGGAAGACGACTCAAATCTCATCGTTATCATTGACAATAAACTTACTGTAAGGATACTGCCATTCTTGCTTTGTAGTATAAGTTGTTAATGGTGTTTTCCCCTATAGATTGGCCTGGTAAAAATTCAGGACAAACTTTTTCAGACAGAAGTTGAGACTCTCTTAGAAACCAAATGGAGGGTGGTTGTGTTTGAAGCAGGTACGAATGGATCACGACTTTCACAAGCGGTTGCTCATGCCCGCCAGGTAGGACTTTTGGCGGAGCTGTTGGGCTTGTGTTAGTGCTGTGTCTGTTGCTATTGGATTCCCACTTTGTGACTTTGGGCACGTGCTCGCGGACAGGTGCGTTTGGCGTCGTGGATGGTCGTGGTGGTGGTGGTGAGTGACGATCCAGTCTTCCTGGCCGCCTTCGCTCGACAGGAACGTGAGGGTCGCCTGCTGGTGTGGGCGACGAAGCTCATTGTGGTGACCCGCCACATGCTGGGCAGCGTCCACCCGCTCATCCAAACACTCGCCCTCAGTAACTCTGTCCTCCTGATGGTACACAGCGTGGCTGGAGTGAAGAGGTTCGTAGTTTTGATTATATTAAGTCGCTGCTATATTCATATTGTAAGAATTAAGATTCGACAGCAATTATTGTGATAGTCCTGTTTTTAGTATTATTTGATAACATTATGTGTGTATGGACATGAGGATGCCTAACAAGGCACCATCACCCAAGGGCTGCAGCGCGGATGGTGCTGCCATACCAAGGCCCTGACGTCACTCCACTGCTTATTGCTTCCTGGAGGCTGGGGGATGATGGTCTGAATCCTCTTCAGTCATTCTTTCCGGATAAGTTTCGCAAGTGAGTGACATTTTTTTTTAATACATCTTGAAAACTGATGTTATTTTCATTTGATTTGCATCCTCTTAACAGGTTGTCAAAGGTGAATGAGTTGTTAGTGGCAATGGCAGCGAACGATAAGGTCTCTATGGTGATAGAGGCAGATCCGACATCCCCGGACGGCGTGCGACTTCACTTTTCTGGCCCTACGATTAAAGTCATCGAATACTTAGCGGAAGCACTCAACTTTTCGTAAGGCAATAAACTTAGAACGTTATGAGATACATCTTGTAATGAAATAAATATTAACTACACACCTTTCCATGGTGATTTCCATGTTTGTTGTGGATATCAGCAGAACCAGGAAGTAGATTTATCATATTTATCATTGTTGCATTTCTACTGTTTTCTTCCTAGTTTTCTTTAGTAAATTTTGCTTTGTATCACCTTTGGTCACATTTCATAACGAAAGCTCAATAATTGATACCTTTTCCTTTAACACGAATTGAAAATTGACGAGTGGTATGAACGAATCAAATAAGTTATCTGTTGTTTGTCGGCGGCCGGACAGCTACACGTTCAGGACACCGGTGGACGGGGTGTGGGGCGTCAAGCTAAAGAATGGTTCCGTCACCGGCATGGTGGGCCAAGTCCACAGGCAGGTACTGTTTCCTGTACACACACACACACACACACATACGCACACACACACACATACACACACACACACACACACACACACACACACACACACACACACACACACACACACACACACACACACACACACACACACACACACACACGTTCACACTGCCAGTGCGATACAGTGATAACGTTTTCTGGTATGTCACATGATACGCCGAGGTTTGAGCCCCGTTCATGACTCGAGATCTTTCCCTGGAGACGCGGACAAGTACTTTACCCATTGAGTATGGGGATGGGGGGGGGGGGGAGGTTATGGTGTGTGAGATCTCGGCTTTACCCAAAAGCCGATCTCTATACGCGCTAAGCTCTTTGCGGGTGGGCAACACCCTGTGGTTCCAAGTACAACAGAACCGTTGGTGAATAGCACACACACACACACACACAAAGAACTAAACAACCCACACGCAAACCACCTCCGTGGTCATGTTGATTAGAGCGTCATTCTGTGATCGAGCGTTTGATCTTCGGTCCCGCTCTATCCTCTGGGATTTTTCAGTGACAAAATGTGGGCGGTTACTATCCTTCTTGAGATAGGGGATGAGGAGATGTGTAGTGTGCGAGGTCCCAGTGTAATGGATAAAATCATCAAAACGACTTAGCTACCGTAGATAACAGTGAAGTCGCCACCTGCAGTGAAGTCGCCAGGCGCCAAATATTACGAATTATAGCATCACTACTGATTTTTATGTGCCACTGAAGATGTTACACAGTAGTTTATATCATGATTGTATAATCTACTCTGTTTCAGCGTTGTTTTATGCTTTGTATCTGCAAATATAACTATTGCGCATTTTGCTTCTCACGTTTTTCTTCGCGCGATGACAGACAGTAAACAATAGCCTTTCGGGCGACAGGACACAGACTTGCCAGATCTTTCAAACTTGAATAGAATTTATTTTCACGTTGGCAGAGGAATTTTTATATATCCAAGCATCTTCCGCAGCTAATATATATAGAGACTTGTTTTACTTTACCTCTAATTTCCCTAAATTCCCCAGAGTGGCGACTCAACCGTTGGGTTAAAATACTAGCTGGCGACTTTACTGTAGTAGGTATAGTGAGGTCGCCACTCGGTTTTATTTTTGTAATTTGTTCATATATAGCCCTAATATGACACAGGTGAAGACACAAAATGACACAGACTCTCCAGATAGCCCCTTCTAACTTTCCTGAAATCATGGATGTACAAATGTAAGTATTAACGCCACCACACGTCTGTAAATAACAAAGAAACGTAGAACTGGCGACTTCACTGTTATCTACGGTAAGTGGATTAATCCTATTAGCTCAGTCGGTACCGTTCTCGTCTGTGAAGAGAATGTATTCTGGTCATGGTGGTTCGAACCTCACCACAGCCATTAACAAAAAGTAAATGATAGGTTTCCCAAATTATGATTACCACCCTGAGTCAAGAGTCAAAGTCGTCTGTGGAAAACATCCTGACGGGGTTTCAGACGTTTCCGGCAGGCCAGTGCATTGTAACGCCCTGTTTGGCTATACCCACACATGGAGCATTGCATTTCTCGAAGTACGGCCCAGTACAGTTCTCTCGACGGGGAAACCTGAATTCCCTATTTTGACCAAACTGCCCCCTTCGGCATCCCCTCAGAAGACTAACACAACGACGAATAGATGAAAGAAGAGAATAGGGAAGAAAGGAGAATAAACTCCCTTACTCCCACCGCTGCCACCAATGTAGTGCTGGGGTGGAACAGGGGTCATGGAGGGCTGTTTATTCTTTTCTTTTTATTTTCTCTTCTCTCTCCTTCTCTTCATCCCCAGTGTATAAGGGCTTAGCGCGCAATCCTGTGGTTCATCGGTTGGAATCCCCGTTTGCTCTTGGGGATTTTTCACTGACAAGTGCGGTGGGTTACTGTCCACCATGAGCAAGGGGATTGGGTGTCTGGTGTGTGAGGTCCCAGCATTACCCTAAGATCGGTCATAATAAGCTTAAAGCTCGCTCCAAGAGGGAGAAACTGGCGATCACGAGCCAGGCTCGCGTGGACAAGACGTGGGTGAAAAAATTAAATTACACACACACACACACACACACGCACACACACACACACACACACACACACATACACACACACACATACACACACACACACACACACACACACACACACCACACACACACACACACACACACACACACACACACACACACACACACATACACACACAACACACACACACACACACACACACACACCACACACACACACACACACACACCCATACACTCACACACACCACACACACACACACACATACACACACACACACATACACACACACACACACAGGAGCATGTTCCAAATGCTTATGTATTTGTCTGCTTGCCTCTGTGTTGATCTCTGACGCTCACTTTCTCAATGTCTACCTATCACTATCTGTCATTTTATGTCTTTTTGATTTTCACATTCGCTTCTCTCTCTCTTTCTCTCTCAGTGTCCCTCTTTCTCTCTCTCCTCTCTCTCGCTCTATCTCTCACTCTCTTTATATTGATATCCATTTGGGTTCCCTTGTGTGTCAGACAAAGGTGTGAAAGTGATAGAATAAGGTGTAAAAGAGTGGCATGTCAAACATAAAATGGAAGTGAAAGGACAGATTTTGATTTCATTTCATGATTGTTGGTTTTCTGCAGGAAGTGGATATTGGCCTGGGATTTTTCGCTTTTAACGCCGCCCGCTACCAGGTAATTGACTACACCTGGCCGATAAATTTCCTTACCGTTAAAATCTTTGGTGGTCGAGGGAGCCCCGAGGTGGATCCCTGGGGTTTCCTGCTGCCGCTCAGCCCATGGGTGTGGGTGACACTGCTCACTTCTCTATTACTGCTGTCTGTCGCGTACTTACTCACCGTCAAGATTTTGCAGAAAGACATTGGAATAAAAAAAATTGCCTCGAGAGATCTGTATTTCATCAGAATTGTACTTCGTCAATGTGAGTGTTCAACCTTAGGACAGATCAGCTCGTTTATTGTGTTATGGAATGTAAATCGTGTCTCTTTCTTTCTTTGCATTGAATATGTCAAATGGATCAATTATCCCACCAATATTATTTCGATCCTGTTACTGGAATTTGCTTATGGAGGATCCATACTGTATATAGTCTAATCCAGACGCCCATGCCCAACAATGTAGTTTTAACAATGTATGATGATTGAGTAATGTGACTAGACAGATTTCCATTCATTCAGAGAACAGGCTCAGATACCAGTCAGAGTTTAAGAGACAAAATTTAACTAAGAGACTGGTAAAATAAGGTAATGGTTACAATGATCGTCGTTCGTTGACAGCCACGCTGTTTGGCGATGGTGGGTGGAGGTGGGAGCGTGTGGTGCTGGGCGTGTGGATGCTGATGACCATGGTGCTGACTCGTAGCTACGAAGGCACTCTTGTGTCCCTGCTGGCCGTGAGGCACATTCCCCAGCCCTACCAGACCCTCAGGGACGTGCTCGACGACCCTTCCGTGATCATGGTGTGGCAAAAACAAGGATCTGCCACGCAAATGGTCATGGTACGTCATCGACTTCGACAGACAAGCATACGACCAGACACACACACACACACACACACAGGAGGGAATATCAGGGTTAAAGGTAGGGTCACACGACAGCTTTTTTGAGAATAATTAGCCGGCAATATTCGGCCAAGCCGATTTTGGGCCACTTTCTGGTTACACGGACTTTCACAGAGTTAGCCGAGTTTTAACGCCAATTTCGGCTTTTCGTTTTAATCGGCGCGGGAGCCGAGCCGTATTTGACCAGCTAGCAATAACAAACTACAAAGGCTACACCACCAGTCTCTACTGCTTGTAAGCGTGACCCCCAACTCAAGGTAAAATCAGCAAGACTGAAGATGAACAAAGACCTCGCATTATGTGTAGCAGCGGCTACCCTAAGTTACATGCTGGAGAAGGAAAGCAGTAAGAAGAAGCGTCTTTGGAGCCGGCAGTCAGTCAGGAGCGGTTAAGATTGTCCAGTCCAGTATCCCCTAGAAAGGTAGACAGACAACAAAGAAAATAAGGAAGACCGAAGACCATCACGGACTCACGAAATCCTCCGAAGAGTTCTAAATCCTCCGAAGAGTTACCAAAAATGTACAACACTTCACAATTCGTCTTGGAATCGGTTCTTGCCACTATGTAACTGTTTATGTCAGCTTCTGAATTTTGAATTAGGGCTTGCATTAACACTGATCGTAAAATAATATTCGTTGGTGGTGGTTTCACGGTTTGTTTTTAGCCAAAACTTGGCAATACAACACGCGCAGGATCGTCTTGCCACAAAAGTGGCAATATTAGCAGAGTTTGAGCAGCGTTTGTGTTGCTGGCTGAATATTGCCGGAAAAAGTGCTCGTGTGACTGCGCCTTAAGGGTTATCAGAAGGGAAGATGTCCAGGGGGAAAATATCCGGGGTAAAATTAGCCGCATTCCGACAATTGTACCTTTCAATAACGCAGGAAGAATAGTTATAGTAACCATACATTTCTACCTCGCGTGTGTTGGCAGGACTCTACCTCTGGGATCTTCTACGAGGTGAAGACAAGTGTGGAGCAGGGACGTTTGGAGAGGATGCGGTTCGGGTACACATCTATTCTGGACGAGGTTGCAAGCCAGAAGAAAGTGATAATCGATTACGATAGCATATTAATATCCACTAGAAAGAAGCAATTCTCTAGAACAGGTAAAGCAAATACAAAAAACAAAAACTATTAGATGTGGTTAAAATATTAATAAAGACTATCTATTGTTTTAAAAATTTTGGTTAATATATCAGACTAATAGGTATTTTCAGGTTAATTTCTCCTCATACATTATATTTCATAATCGCCCCAAAGTTTTAGAAATTTTACCCACAGAGTACATTTTTTGTAAGCATTAATATATCAAGTTGCCAAGAGCAACTCTAAAGTGCTGTGTCGAGAACAAGAACAGGCAACTATGTCAAACTACATCTCGCTTGGGTTGCGATAGTGTCCCTGCATACATAGGGATTTTAGGTGGTCAAGGGCCCTAACCCTTCATATACGGCTACCGAGATTTCACACCACTGGGCTCCATTTGTAAACTTAGGAATTGGTATATTTTATATTCTATGATGCAATTACTCTATATAGTCATGTCCCTGTATTGAATTTGCGTTCATGTTTACCAGTATCCTCGAAAAACCCATAGTCAGTACCAATGACGTTTCTTTGTGCTTTAAAAGTTATCCTTATATATTTACCAAATAGCATAATTGGAGATTTGTAGAATAAAAGTCATCCGTTGTTGAGATTAAGCATTGACATTCAAGTGCAGAAACAAGAATAGACAAGCGAATGTTTTTTTCTCAGGTCAGTGTGATTTCTATCTTGGGGAGGAGCGTGTTCTTTCAGACCCTCTCGGCCTGATCAGCCAGAAGGACAATCCACTCATCCCAGCTATGAAACCTTGGTAAGGAGCATCCCTCTCTTCTATGGCAGTTGCTATTCAGTGCCTCACAGATTTACATGTATTCATGTACTATTCTCCTTTGAATATTCTTTACTGTTATGGCGCTGGCGAAACATTATATGAAATGAACCTTCAAAATATGAATTTTAAACCCCGATATATAGCATTAATTTGTAATATACGTTTCCTTGAGTAGCTTTAATCTAACTGCAGGATTATGACCATCGGTGAAGCTGGTCTGTACAACTATTGGTTTGTGGGAGGGGACCCCAACTCCAGCGCGTGTGCCAATGCGCCTACAAAGATCACTGTACTCTCGTCTCTCTCCCTCAGGCAGTGTTGGGTAGGGGCACAGTGGTTGTGGTTGAGTATTGTTGCGTAGTAGTCTCGGGGCACTCGTTAGGTGTAACTAATATTGTGCTTGGTAGAGAGCTCAGTTTGTTTTCTATTTTTTATTTATTCAGTTTTCTATTATCAACTCTCGGCCAGAGGCCGATTGAGTTCTGGTTTTGAAGTGCCTGCTTTTTGTAGTGCTTATTGACGGTAAGCACGTCATTAATAATGTTGTTAATGAAATCACATATTCAGAAATGTTGAAACAATATGTAGTATTTTGTCCAAAAGGCTTCGGTACAGAGATGTAACGTTTTTTCTTGATAAAATAGATGTCACTAAGATGGCAAGAGCATCTTTTCAGCATCTTTTACAAACCCGCTCAAGGTCAAATATGATAGCTGTAGGCTGCCAGATGTATATCTTTGCCGTGATGTTTTTCTAATACTGTATTGTGTCAGAAGTAGCAGTAGTAGTAGAAGTGGTAGTAACAGTGGTGCTAGTAGCATTATTGGTAGTACTAGTAGTAGTAGTAGTTGTTGTTGTTGTTGTTGTTGTTGTAGTAGTCATTAGTATTGTATTGTATTGTATTGGTAATATTAGCAGTAACAGCAATTATTGCAGTTGCAGTAGTAGTAGCAGCAGTAGTAATAGTAGTAGCAGTAGGTGTTTTATAGTAGTAGCAGTAATAATAGAAGTAGATGCACTTTGATGAGGGTTCAGAATATATTTTCTTCTCTGGCACTTGGTAAGTACAAAAATTGATGAAAATCTGCACTAGTGCAATATCAGTATCCATAAAATCAAGTTACAGACTGAATTCTATAAGCATGACAAAGGGTTCTGGGCGCTGCGTTTTATTCCCATTATCTTATGTTAAATTTTTTGGTTTTAGATAAATTTTTCTGTACCAAGTTAATGGTCATGGGTATCAGTTTTTGTTCTTTTCTGCTTAATGCTACTCCTTAATCATTTGCCCATATTCCTTAAAACATATACTGATGTCAAAGTACCTATTGACAAACAAAACTGAAAACAAGAATGCAAAACACTAATGCCATCATGAATGACTGAATGTTCTAAGTAATTACTATGTACAATATAACATCTATTTTGTTAGTATCTACTGCAATGGTTTCATCTTTATTTGCCTTGTCTTCTAGATCATGCTGGTGATACTCGCGGGAGGTATGGCAGTGGGACTCGCCACTCTGCTCGTCGAGATGATACTCGCTGGAGATTCTGGCCTGTGACGATGACACTTTAGGACTTTGGCTACACGACGACTGACTGCATTAAGCCTACCGTGTGATTGCCGGCTCCAGGAAGACTGACTGTATGAAAGCTGGAATATTTATTTATCACGCACTGGACTCGTTATGTTACCTACTATCCTCTCGGAAAGAGCTAAGAGATCATTGCGATAGATCTGTGAGAAATGCTGTAATCTCATACAATCTCCCACCGTTAAGGGCTTGTTCGAGAGGGCCAGTTTTTTTTTTTTTTTTTTAATTTTTATAAACATTGAAGCCTATAGCGTCAGTAGGCTATTTTATCATATAGAAGGACGTGATGGTTGGCACTCCGCCCGTTGATTGGCGCAGGCTGGATTTTTATAGTGACACCTGTGATGTTATAGGTGATGGTGTACGTTTTCTATGATGGTCTACCCTCAGTTTGAAGGCTCACGCTGCTACCTGTTGTCCCATCGCCACACTTGAAGTCGCAGTCGACGGAACAGGAATGCAGTATGTGGGTTGCTTCGGCCACTTGACGATGGATTTACAGTTGCTCCTTGGTGAGACTTGAACTCGGGACCTTGTGCTCACCTCCCAGGCTCTTGTCGACCACGTTAAAGATTGTCGAAAGAGTTGTGTCCCCGGCAGGATTCGAACTCGGAACATCGAGCTCACCAATCCAAGACGCTAACCACTCGGCCACCGCCTCCCCCAGTGACGCCTGCTCGTCAGTGATAAGCCATAACACACTTGAACAGGGCATAAAAGTCATCATGCGCAGTGACAGGCTTATGCCCGTACTCACAGATCTACGCTTGTGGGCTTGTGTGTGAATTTGCTAATTTCTATACATTTTTTTTATTACCTAGCTTTATTTACCTAGTAGTAGCATAATTATTTGTGAAAAAATAAGTATAAATAAGTGAGTATTATTATTAGAAATGTGATTATTAGCCAATTGTGAATCAGAGAATTGTTTTCTGTCTGGAGCAGTTTGAAATCGTTCTTAATTTTATAACACTTCATTCAGGTTTTAACGCTGCCAACCAGTGATATTGTCTGCCGTCGTCACTTGCTCGTCCTCAGTATGACATGACGGCTGGAAACGGTACAGAATGTCATCTTAGTAAAAGTGGATCTAGAAATGGGTTTATTTTCTCATTTCCCTGTTTGCCTTTTTCATTATTAATTTTGCAGTTAGCACTATCATTAATATTCTCATTATCATTATTAGTCTCATTATCATTAATGCTATTATTATCATCACTATTATCATTGCTATGTATTATTATTCATTTTATCAACAACATTATTGCTATTATTATTATTATTATGCATTTAATTATTATTATTATCATTTCATCTGTATTCTATTATTATCATCACTATTACTGGTATTATTTTTTTGTTATTTATTGTTTTGTTAATTTTTGTCTAATTCCTAGCATTTTTATCATAAATTTTAGTTTCATTTCTAGCTTTATTATTATCATTATTATTATTACGACTACTATTATTGCACTCAAGTTTTCGTCCGTGCCATTATCAAAATGCTCTTAATATCATCAAATAAAGAATTGTCTACTGGAATATTAAATGGTAAAGAACTTTGGCGCGCAGGCTGATCAAAATGTCATGCCTTCACCTCGAGTGTGTGCAGAGATGTAGTGGCGATGGTGCTCTCTCTATATATAGGTTGTGCCACTCCCTAAGCCTCTCATTGCTCGTGGCTGTCTGTTGCTACCGGCACCTCACTCTACGCCGTCCCGACACCATTTGTGAGTATTATATTGTAACAAGTTTGCTACGAGTGGCTTGTATACGGAGGCCTTCTTGCATAGTGGTTGAGTGCACATACACACACACACACATGAACACATATACACACACTTTTTCTTCTTCTATTTTGTGCTTATATTATTTTAAACAATTTTCTACGTTTTATACGATCGTAACAGACGCTGGTGCTTCAGACTAGAAGAAAGGATGGTTTTTCATCCCCAAAGAGAAACTTGTTTGTGTGAGCGTCTGAAGTTCCTGTGGCTGAGGTCTGCAGGCCTTTCTGTGCACTCCATTGGGCAGCTGTCCGGCCGGAGTCCCCACACAGTGAGGCGGTGGCTGCTGTGGTGGGAACACTATGGGCTGCTTATGAGGGAAGTCTGTGTCAAGCAGCGTTGTTTTTTCCCCGCTGGTTGTAGTGAAGACAAAACCCTCCACTGCATTTTCAAGGCAGACTCCCATTTCTATCTCACCTGCAACTTGGGATTCTGAGGCGGGACTCTGTGTGGAAAATATGTCCATAGGAGTAATAAAACTATCAAGGGTTGGTGGTCTCAGTCCTCAGTAACTATGCGTCCTTTAAACAGAATTAGAATTTGAAGAAACAATCCAAGATTTGTTTTCTATATTTCAATTCGTGAAGAAGTGAAGTGACTATATTGACTCTGCACTAATTACCTGAAGAGTCCATTCTAATCATTTATCACCCTAATTGTGAACCAGTTTTTCCAATTAACTCTGTTAAGGCTGTGGTGCGTAGAGCCTATAATATTTGTTCATCATGGAAATATTTTCATATGGAAATAGACAGACTCATACAATATTTTTTGGCTAATGGATTTCCGTTACATCTTCTCGAAAATAACTATGAAACTGTATTTATCTACTATATCTTTAAATCGGTCATCCATTATATACATATATATATATATATATATATAATATATAATATATAAAATATATATATATATGTATATATATATATATATGTATATATATATATATATATATATATATATATAAGAGAGAGAGAGAGAGAGAGAGAGAGAGAGAGAGAGAGAGAGAGAGAGAGAGAGAGAGAGAGAGAGAGAGAGAGAGAGAGAGAGAGAGAGAGAGAGAGAGAGAGAGAGAGAGAGAGAGAGAGAGAGAGAGAGAGAGAGAGAGAGAGAGAGAGAGAGAGAGAGAGAGAGAGAGAGAATTAAGTATGATTGAACTCTACCATTTCAAAGATGTTTAGTAATGAAATTCGGAATGAAGTTTTTTTTTTGTCTTGCAATGTTTTTTCACGATTTTTTCCAGTTGCGAAGTAAGGTATAGTGTTTCTACCTCTCCTTGTATTTAGAAAAGAAAAGTATTGTACATTTTTTTGTATATAAAAATCTGAAACTCAATTGAGGAAAATGTGTTTTAAGTAGCCTTGAAGTGTTTCTAATACAACTTTAATATCCTTGAAAAAGTAAGGATATATAATCTGATATGTAATCTATTCATCAACAGTTGAATTATAACTGTTCGTGTTAACATTATTTACTAGAAATATTTTCGAAATTTTATCAAGTAAAAACCTGGTAGCAATTTATTGAAAAAGGGTTTCTAACCGAATTAACCTTTGAATCAAAATACTTCTAAGAATTACAAATGCTATACGCTATATACATTAAATTATTAATATAATTCACCTAAATAATTATGGAACATGCGAGGAAAAGTTTAAACCTAAGCCTGTAGAAGTGTCCTTTCGAAATACACTCGTTAACAATTTATTTCCTGATTTGATTAATCTAACATCTAAAAAAGGTTAGCTACTGTTAACCTCGTTTTCTGCTGTGTTCGGAATGTTTCTATGTTTTGTGTTTAGATAATTAAGAAACAATTCAGCCTGATAGTTTTCATTGAACAATATAAAACAACCATCCACATATGTTTCATGCATAATTATGAGTCTGAAATCCAGGAGCAACGGCAACAATCATCTAATCACTGTATGCCTTGAAAAAAAGGCCAATATATATGCCCTAACGGTGATCCCATAGCTACACCATATATCTTGGTATTTGGGTTACTAATAACAAAAGTGAAATAGCAGCTTTAACAATAAATTCATACCTGATATAATTTTACGCCTTGTTAATCCAAAAAAATGCACGATATTTTTTGGCTAATGTTACTTCTCCGTCAGCCGCGATATGAGGTTGGTAGCAGTGCTGTATTTTTTGTCCCCTTTCTGGTGCAGTCTGCTGGCACTAAACACTCGACTGAAGTGTGAGTTTTATGAGGCACAGTAACTTACCAAGTTTACTGATTTAATGTTGCTGCAATATATTTGAAAAAACCCTTTAAGCACAACTATTTTTGAAGTATGAAAACTATATTATTCTTGAATTTTATATCTATCTTAAACTATGCTTGTTCCTTTAGTTAGTATCTAGCTCAAAGCGCCACAATTAATAGCTGTACTGTAACATTCATGCAGTTGTGGAGGACCATTGTAATGCAGAAGTGGCCACTGCGGTGAGAGACGTTCTTCAGGTGTCATCGCAAGAAAACTCCAATCATATCATTATTACTAGTAATAGCATCACAGTAAGGAAACTTAATTTCATTTTTGGTATATATAAGTAGCAGTGTAGACCTCTTTACATTGGTTTGGCAACAAACAAAGACAAACTTTTACAGATATATGTTAAGAAGCTCCAAGAAACCTCCCGAAGTGTGGCTGTGTTTGAAGCAGGTACGAATGGATCACGACTTTCACAAGTGGTTGCTCGTGCCCGCCAGGTAGGACTCTGAGCTAGAATGGCATGCTTTTGCTGCCTTTGTTACTATTGTTGATATTGCTTTTGCATTGCCACCTTGTGACTTTGGGCACGTGCTCGCGGACAGGTGCGTTTGGCGTCGTGGATGGTCGTGGTGGTGGTGGTGAGTGACGATCCAGTCTTCCTGGCCGCCTTCGCTCGACAGGAACGTGAGGGTCGCCTGCTGGTGTGGGAGACGAAGCTCATTGTGGTGACCCGCCATATGCTGGGCAGCGTCCACCCGCTCATCCAAACACTCGCCCTCAGTAACTCTGTCCTCCTGATGGTACACAGCGTGGCTGGGGTGAAGAGGTTCGTGGTTTTGATTATACTAAGTAGCTGCAATATTCATATTGTAAGTACAAAGACTACTCTATACTGGACTTGCTACTCGTGCCCCGCGCCAACCCGCCAATGACCAGTGGAGGCTAGTTTTGCGATTCCTGCCATTTTAGAACATAACCCCTATTTCCCTTCCTAAGGTTTATCAGTATATATGATATACCGTTATCTTCGTAACTGTTTGTTCTATAATATTATCAAATAAAAAACAGTAAAATACACTAAAGAAATGCCATTATGAGAGAGTGAAGAAATATGCATGACCTCAATATATATTTAAACTCTTCGCCATTTAATATTTTGCGAGAAAACATTTCAGATGCTAGCGATAGAAAGAAGCGGATTTTCATTAGCTTTTCATTGATGTATTTAGTTTTCTGATAAATGAATTACCACCATGCCTAAATTAGCGTTAACTAAATAAATAACATCATCAATCGTATCGGCAAGTAAAAAAGTGTTCCATGAATACAGTAGACTATGGCATATCAGTATAAATGATACACTGTTATCTTCGTGAATGTTTGTTCTATAATATTATCAAATAAAAAACTGTAAATTACACTAAAGAAATTCCAGTATGAGACTCTGAAGAAATATGCATGAACTTATATTCACTTAACTCAACGCAATTTGATATTTTGCGTGAAGACTTTTTACGTGCAACATATCACTAGAAGCGGAATTTAATTAGCTTTCCATTGCTATATTTCATTTTTTGATAAATGAATTAGAACCATGCATAAATTAGCGTTAACTAAATAAATAACATCATCCATCGGGTAATTATCCCGATAGATGATGTTATTTTTTTAGTTAACGCTAATTTATGCATAGTTATGATTCATTTATCAGAAAACGAAATATAGCAATGGAAAGCTAATGAAAATCCACTTCTTTCTATCGTTAGCATCTAAAATGTTTTCTCGCAAAATATTAAATGGCGATGAGTTCAAATAAATATTAAGTTCATGCATATTTCTTAACTCTCTTATAATGGCATTTCTTTTTTGCATTTTACTGTTTTTTATTTGATAATATTATAGAACAAACATTTACGAAGATAACGGTATATCATATATACTGATAAACCATAGGAAGGGAAAAGGGAGTGATGTTCGAAAATGTCAGGAATCGCAAAACTGGCCTCCACTGGAAATAGCCCAAAATGAGTAGCAAGTCCAGTATAGAGTAGTCTTTGGTAAGTATTAAGATTCGACAGTAATTATTGTGATAGTCCTGTTGCTAGTATTATTTGATAACATTATGTGTGTATGGACATGAGGATGCCTAACAAGGCACCATCTCCCAAGGGCTGCAGCGCGGATGGTGCTGCCATACCAAGGCCCTGACGTCACTCCGCTGCTTATTGCTTCCTGGAGGCTGGGGGATGAGGGTCTGAATCCTCTTCAGTCATTCTTTCGGGATAAGTTTCGCAAGTGAGTGACATTTTTTTTATAATATATCTTGAAAATCTTGATGTTATTTTCATTTGATTTGCATCCTCTTAACAGGTTGTCAAAGGCGAATGAGTTGTTAGTGGCAATGGCAGAGAACGATAAGGTCTCTATGGTGATAGAGGCAGATCCGACATCCCCGGACGGCGTACGACTTCACTTTTCTGGCCCTACGATTAAAGTCATCGAATACTTAGCGGAAGCACTCAACTTTTCGTAAGGCAATAAACTTAGAACGTTATGAGATACATCTTGTAATGAAATTAAATATTAACTACACACCTTTCCATGGTGATTTCCATGTTTGTTGTGGATATCAGCAGAACCAGGAAGTAGATTTATCATATTTATCATTTTTGCATTTCTACTGTTTTCTTCCTAGTTTTCTTCAGTAAATTTTGCTTTGTATCACCTTTGGTCACATTTCATAACGAAAGCTATATAATTGATACCTTTTCCTTTAACACGAATTGAAAATTGACGAGTGGTATGAACGAATCAAATAAGTTATCTGTTGTTTGTCGGCGGCCGGACAGCTACACGTTCAGGACACCGGTGGACGGGGTGTGGGGCGTCAAGCTAAAGAATGGTTCCGTCACCGGTATGGTGGGCCAAGTCCACAGGCAGGTACTGTTGCCTGTACAGACACACACATACACACACACACACACACACACACACGTTCACACTGCCAGTGCAATACAGGGCTAAAGCTCCCTGCTCCACTTGATACGCCGAGGTTTGAGCCCCGTTCATGACTCGAGATCTTTCCCTGGAGACGCCGACAGGTACTTTACCTATTGAATATGGGGATGGGGGGGGGGGGTATGTGTGTGAGATCTCGGCTTTACCCAAAAGCCGATCTCTATATGCGCTAAGCCCTTTGCGGGTGGGCTACACCTTGTGGTTCCAAGTACAACAGAACCATTGGTGAATAGCACACACAGAAACAAACAAAGAACTAAAACAACCCACACGCAAACCACCTCCGTGGTCATGTTGATTAGAGCGTCATTCTGTGGTCGAGCGTTTGATCTTCGGTCCCGCTCTATCCTCTGTGATTTTTCAGTGACAAAATGAGGGCGGTTACTGTCCTTCTTGAGATAGGGGATGGGGATATGTGTAGTGTGCGAGGTCCCAGTGTAATGGATAAAATCATCAAAACAACTTAGCTAAGTGGATTAATCGTATTAGCTCAGTCGGTACCGTTCTCGTCTGTGAAGAGAATGTATTCTGGTCATGGTGGTTTGAACCTCACCACAGCCGTTAGCAAAAAGTAAATGATATGTTTCCCAAATTATGATTACCACCCTGAGTCAAAGTCGTCTGTGGAGAACATCCTGACGGGGTTTCAGAAGTTCCCGGCGGGCCAGTGCATTGTAACGCCCTGTTTGGCTATACCCACACATGGAGCATTGCATTGCTCGAAGTACGGCCCAGTACAGTTCTCTCGACGGGGAAACCTGAATTCCTTCCTATGACCAAACTGCCCCCTTCGGCATCCCCTCAGAAGACTAACACTACGACGAATAGATGAAAGAAGAGAATAGGGAAGAAAGGAGAATAAACTCCCTTACTCCCACCGCTGCCACCAATGTAGTGCTGGGGTGGAACAGGGGTCATGGAGGGCTGTTTATTCTTTCTTTTTATATTTTCTCTTCTCTCTCCTTCTCTTCTTCCCCAGTGTATAAGGGCTTAGCGCGCAATCCTGTGGTTCATCGGTTGGAATCCCCGTTCGCTCTTGGGGATTTTTCACTGACAAGTGCGGTGGGTTACTGTCCTCCATGAGCAAGGGGAAGGGGTGTGTGGTGTGTGAGGTCCCAGCATTACCCTAAGATCGGTCATAATAAGCTTCAAGCTCGCTCCAGGAGGATGAAACTGAAGATCACGAGCCAGGCTCGCGTGGACAAGACGGTGGGTGAAAAAATTTGATTACGGACACACACACACACACACCACACACACACACACACACACACACACACACACATACACATGAGCATGTTCCACATGCTTATGTATTTGTCTGCCTGCCTCTGTGTTGATCTCTGACGCTCACTTTATCAATGTCTACCTATCACTATGTCATATTATGTTATTTGATTTTCACATTCGTTTCTCTCTCTCTCTCTCTCTCTCTCTCTCTTTTCTCTCTCTCCCCTCTCTTCTCTCTCTCTCTCTCTCTCTCTCTCTCTCTCTCTCTCTCTCTCTCTCTTCTCTTCTCTCTCTCTCTTCTCTCTCTCTCTCTCTCTCTCTCTCTCTCTCTCTCTCTCTCTCTCTCTCTCTCTCTCTCTCTCTCTCTCTCTCTTCTCTCTCTCTCTCTCTCTCTCTCTCTCCCCTCTCTCTCTCTCTCTTCTCTCTCTCTCTCTCTCTCTCTCTCTCTCTCTCTCTCTCTCTCTCTCTCCCCTCTCTTCCCCTCTCTCTCTCTCTCTCTCCTCTCTCTCTCTCTCTCTCTCTCTCTCCTCTCTCTCTCTCTCTCTCTCCTCTCTCTCTCTCTCTCTCTCTCTCTCTCTCTCTCTCTCTCTGTATCTCAATCTCACTCTTTATATTGATATCCATTTGTGTTCCTTTGTGTGTCAGACAAAGGTGTCAAAGTGGTGGAAAAAGGTGTAAAAGAGTGGCATGTCAAACATAAAATGGAAGTGAAAGGACAGATTTTCCTTTCATGATTGATTGTGGGTTTTCTGCAGGAAGTGGATATTGGCCTGGGATTTTTCGCTTTTAACGCTGCCCGCTACCAGGTAATTGACTACACCTGGCCGGTAAATTACCTTACCGTTAAAATCTTTGCTGGTCGAGGGAGCCCCGAGGTGGATCCCTGGAGTTTCCTGCTGCCTCTCAGTCCACGGGTGTGGATGACACTGCTCACTTCTCTATTACTGCTGGCTGTCGCGTACTTACTCATCGTCAAGATTTTGCAAAAAGACATTGGAATGAAAAAATTTGCCTCGAGAGATCTGTATTTCATCAGAATTGTACTTCGTCAATGTGAGTGTTCAACCTTAGGACAGATCAGTTCGTTTATTGTGTTATGGAATGTAAATCGTGTCTTTTTCCTTCTTTGCATTGAATATGTCAAATGGATCAATTATATCACCAATATTCGTTCGATCCTGTTTTTGGAATTTGCTTATGGACGATCGATATATAGTCTAATCCAGACGCCCATGCCCATCAACGTAATTATAACAATGTATGATGATTGAGTAATGTGACTAGACAGATTTCCATTCATTCAGAGAACAGGCTCAGATACCAGTCAGAGTTTAAGAGACAACATTTAACTAAGAGACTGATAAAATAGGGTAATGGTTACAACGAATCAACTATCGTCGGTCGTTGACAGCCATGCTGTTTGGCGATGGTGGGTGGTGGTGGGAGCGCGTGGTGCTGGGCGTGTGGATGCTGATGACCATGGTGCTGACGCGGAGCTACGAAGGCACCCTTGTGTCCCTGCTGGCCGTGAGGCACATTCCCCAGCGCTACCAGACCCTCAGAGACGTGCTGGACGACCCCTCGGTGGTCATGGTGTGGTCAAAACAAGGATCTGCCACGCAAATGGTCATGGTACGTCATCGACTTCGACAGACAAACATACGGCCAGACACACACACACAGGGGAGAATATCAGGGTTAAAGGGGGGGTCACACGACAACTTTTTTTGAGAATATTTAGCCGGCAATATTCGGCCAAGCCGATTTCGAGCCACTTTCTGGTCACACGGACTTTCACAGAGTTAGCCGAGTTTTAACGCCAATTTCGGCTTCTCGTTTTCATCGGCGCGGGAGCCGAGCCGTATCTGACCAGCTAGCAATAACAAACTACAAAGGCTACACCACCAGTCGCTACTGCTTGTGAGCGTGACCCCAACTCAAGGTAAAATCAGCAAGACTGAAGATGAACAAAGACCTCGCATTATGTGTAGCAGCGGCTACCCTAAGTTACATGCTGGAGAAGGAAAATAGTAAGAAGAATCGTCTTTGGAGCTGTCAGTCAGTCAGGAGCGGTGAAGATTGTCCAGTCCAGTATCCCATAGATAGGTAGACAGACAACAAAGAAAATAAGGAAGACTGAAGACCATCGCGGACTCACGAAATCCTCCGAAGAGTTACCAAAAATGTACAACACTTCACAGTTCGTCTTGGAATCGGTTCTTGCCACTATGTAGTTGTTTATTTCAGCTTCTGTATTTTGAATTAGGGCGTGCATTAACACTGAACGTCAAATAATATTCGTTGGTGGTGGTTTCACGTTTGGGTTTTAGCCAAAACTTGGCAATACAACACGCGCAGGATCGTCTTGCCACAAAAAAGGCAATATTGGCCGAGTTTGAGCAGCGTTTGTGTTGCTGGCTGAATATTGCCGGAAAAAGTGCTCGTGTGACCGCGCCTTAAGGGTTATCAGAAGGGAAGATGTCCATGGGGAAAATATCCGGTGTAAAATTAGCCGCATTCCGACAATTGTACCTTTCAATAACGCAGGAAGAATAGTTATAGTAACCATACATTTCTACCTCGCGTGTGTTGGCAGGACTCTACCTCTGGGATCTTCTACGAAGTGAAGACAAGTGAGGAGCAGGGACGTTTGGAGAGGATGCGGATGGTCAAGTACATAACTATCCTGGACGAGGTTGCAAGCCAGAAGAAAGTGATAATCGATTATGATAGCATATCATTATCCATTTATAGGAAGCAATTCTCTAGAACAGGTAAAGCAAATACAAAAAGCAAAATTTATGAGATGTGGTTAACATTTTAGTAGAGACTGTCTTTTCTTTTATAGTTTTTGGTTAATTTATCACACTAATAGGTATTTTCAGGATAATTTCTCCTCAAACATTATATTTAATAATCGGCCCCAAGATCGAGATATTTTACCCACAGAGTACATTTTTTGTAAGCATTAATATATCAAGTGGCCAAGAGCAACTCTGAAGTGCTGTGTCGAGAACAAGAACAGGCAACTCTGTCAAACTACATCTCGCTTGGGTTGCGATAGTATCCCTTCATATAGGGATTCTAGGTGGTCAAGGGCCCTAACCCTTCATATACGGCTACCGAGATTTTACACCACTGGGCTCCATTTGTAAACTTAGGAATTGCTATAATTTATATTCTATGTTGAGATTACTCTATATAGTCATGTCCCTGTATTGAATTTGCGTTCATTTTGCGTTCATGTGCAAAAACTAGAATAGAGAAGCAAATTATTTTTTTTCAGGTCAGTGTGATTTCTATCTTGGGGAGGAGCGTGTTCTTTCAGACCCTCTCGGCCTGATCGGCCAGAAGGACAATCCACTCATCCCAGCTATGAAGCCTTGGTAAGGAGCATCCCTCTCTTCTATGGTAGTCGCTATGCAGTGCCTCACAGATTTACATGTATTCATGTACTATTCTCCTTTGAATATTCTTTACTGTTATAGCGCTGGCGAAGCTTCACAAGAAATGAACCTTTAGAATATTAATTCTAAACACCGATGTATAATATTAATTTGTAATTTGTGTATTCTTGAGTAGCTTTAATTTAACTGCAGGATTATGACAATCGGTGAGGCTGGTCTGAAGAACTATTGGTTTTTTGGAATATACCCCAACTCCAGCGCGTGTGCCAATGCGCCTACAAAGATCACTGTACTCTCGTCTCTCTCCCTCAGGCAGTGTTGGGTAGGGGCACAGTGGTTGTGGTTGAGTATTGTTGCGTAGTAGTCTTGTGGCACTCGTTAGGTGTACTAATATTGTGCTTGGTAGAGAGCTCAGTTTGTCTTCTATTTTTATTTATTCAGTTTTCTATTATGAACTCTCGGCCAGAGGCCGATTGAGTTCTGGTTTTGAAGTGCCTGCTTTTTGTAGTGCTTATTGACGGTAAGCACGTCATTAATAATGTTGTTAATGAAATCACATATTCAGAAAAGTTGAAAAAATATGTAGTATTTTGTCCAAAAGGCTTCGTTACAGAGATGTAACGTTTTCTTGATAAAATAGATGTCACTAAGATGGCAAGAACATCTTTTCAGCATATTTTACGAACCTGCTCGAGGTCAAATATGACAGCTGTAGGCTGCCAGATGTCTATCTATGTCGTGATGTTATTCTAATACTGTATTGTGTCAGAAGTAGCAGTAGTAGTAGAAGTGGTAGTAACAGTGGTGCTAGTAGCATTATTGGTAGTACTAGTTGTAGTAGTAGTAGTAGTAGTTGTTGTTGTTGTAGTAGTCATTAGTATTGTATTGTATTGGTAATATTTGCAGTAACAGCAATTATTGTAGTTGCAGTAGTAGTAGCAGCAGTAGTAATAGTAGTAGCAGTAGGTGTTTTATAGTAGTAGCAGTCATAATAGAAGTAGATGCACTTTGATGAGGGTTCAGAATATATTTCCTTCTCTGGCACTTGGTAAGTACAAAAAATGAGGAAAATCTGCACTAGTGCAATATCAGTATCTATAAAATCAAATTACATACTGAATTTTATAAGCATGACATAGGGCTCTGGGGGGAGATGCTGAGAAGTGCCATAGAGGTAAGGCGAAAAGAGCGCTCTACCGGTCTTCAGGGGCTTTTGTAACAGGCCCGGCTAAGGCACCGGCTCAAAGCTATGTACAGTCGATATTTCAGGCGCTTTTGCACTGCCATATACCTCCAAAGCCCAATGCGTGGGTGTGGTCCGAGAATCCTACTAGCTAATCACGCTGCCTGTCTGAGCGCTGTTTAGGCAGCTTCGACCAATCACAAGGCTTCAACACTTCAACACCAAAACAAGAATTTTAGTCCCTCCCTCCCTCACCTCTGCAATAAGGCAACGCTCGCCCCACGGCCCGCCGAAAACTGTTTGTCACAAGTATGACATTCATCACAGGTTTTGACCACATATATTTTTGCATTGGGACGTGCCACATACCATGCTAATCGGAAAACTGTGGTGATTCCGAGACTGTGAGTGAAAATTTAATGCAAGCAAAAGTACAGGAGTAAGGAGGAGTTGAATAAAAAAAGGTGAAAGAAAATAAATGTTTATACACGATCTCATTTTGCTCGCATTATCTTATTATAGGTATAGTTTACTGTAATTTTTATACAGTCATGATATGCACTAATGTCTCGTGAAGATGATGGTATGTATGTTCAGTTGTCCTAAATATCATCTGGTAGTATGATAATACCGTATAATAGTACAACATTTTAGTGCGGGCGGAGCACCCTTGGTGACACTTGTCTAGTCGCTTCGCCCGCCGCCCGCCCGCCAACCAATACACAACACAACATTTTTATCGCCAGCATATAAGCTTATAAAAACACCCTATAGTGCCGCATTTAGTCTTTCACGATCAATTCATACACACCTTGCAACACTATTATACGTAAACACCAATTGTTACGTTGTAGGAACTGAAACAAGGCTGTATTTGCCTTATAAACAGAAGATGAATGTCTGTCAAAGGCCAACAGTAGCTCACTAAGTCAGGGTCTGACCATGCCTTATTTTCAGCGCCTTTAGCGGTGCCACTAAGGCAGCAATCTCGACTGAGCATAGCGGTGAGAGGGCGTTTCGCATTACCACA
>JACEEZ010004702.1:200000-210000 GCA_016584305.1 Chionoecetes opilio | reverse complement strand
GAGAGAGAGGAGAGGAGAGAGAGAGGAGAGAGAGAGAGAGAGAGAGGAGAGGAGAAGAGAGAGAAGAAGAAGAGAGAAGATGAATTTAAGTATGATTTAGCTCTACCGTTTCAAAGATTTTTATTTATCAAATTCGAAATGAAGTCGTTTGGTTTTGTCTTGAAATGTTTTTTCATGATTTTTTCCAGTTGCTAAGTTAAGTATAGTGTTGCTGCCTCTCCTTGTATTTAGAAAATGAACCTATTGTAAAATTATTTAAATATAAATCTGAAACTCAATTGAGGAAAATGTGTTTTAAATAGCCTTGGAGTGTTTCTATTCTAATACGACAACTTTAATATCCCTGAAAAAGTAAGGATATATAATCTGATATGTAATCTATTCATCAACATTTGAATTATAACTGTTCGTGTTAAACTTATTTACTAGAAGTATTTTCAAAATTTTATCAAGTAAAAACCTGGTAGCAATTTATTGAAAAATTGTTTCTAACCGAATTAACCTCTGAATCAAAATACTTCTAAGAATTACAAATGCTATACGCTATATACATTAAATTATTAATATAATTCACCTAAATAAGTATGGAACATGCGAGGAAAAGTTTAAACCTAAGCCTGTAGAAGTGTCCTTTCGAAATACACTCGTGAACAATTTATTTCCTGATTTGATTAATCTAACATCTAAAAAAGGTTAGCTACTGTTAACCTCGTTTTCTGCTGTGTTCGGAATGTTTCTATGTTTTGTGTTTAGATAATTAAGAAACAATTCAGCCTGATAGTTTTCATTGAACAATATAAAACAACCATCCACATCTGTTTCATGCATAATTATGAGTCTGAAATCCAGGAGCCAATCATCTAATCACTGTGTCTCGTGAAAACAAAATTGCCAATGTAAGTCCTAACGGTGATCCCATACCTACACCATCTATCTTTGTATTTGTGTTACTATTAATGACAAAAATAATATAGCAGCAGTCTGCTTTAACAATAAATTCATATCTAATATTATTCTACACCGTGTTAATCTAAAAAAATACATGATATTGTTTGGCTAATGTTACTTCTCCGTTAGCCGCGACATGAGATTGGTAGCAGTGCTGTATTTTTTGTCCCCTTTCTGGTGCAGTCTGCTGGCATTAACCACTCGACTGAAGTGTGAATTTTATGAGGCACATTGACATACCAAGTTTACTGATTCAATGTTGCTGCAATATCTCAGAAAAAACCTTTAAGCACAACTAATTTTTGAAGTATGAAATCTATATCATTCTTAAACTTTCTATCCTTATCTTTAACTATGCTTGTTCCTTTAGTTAGTATAGAGCTCAAGCGCCACAATTTATAGCTGTACTGTAACATTCATGCAGTTGTGGAGGACCATTGTAATGCAGAAGTGGCCACTGCGGTGAGAGACGTTCTTCAGGTGTCATCGCAAGAAAACTCCAATCTTATCATTATTACTAGTAATAGCATCACAGTAAGGAAACTTAATTTCTTTTTTGGTATATATAAGTAGCAGTGTAGGCCTCTTTACATTGCTTTGGCAACAAAGAAAGACAAACTTTTACAGATATATGTTAAGAAGCTCCAAGAAACCTCCCGAAGTATGGCTGTGTTTGAAGCAGGTACGAATGGATCACGACTTTCACAAGTGGTTGCTCATGCCCGTCAGGTAGGACTCTGAGCTAGGATGGCATGCTTTTGTTGCTTTTGTTACTATTGTTGATATTGCTATTGGATTCCCACCTTGTGACTTTGGGCACGTGCTCGCGGACAGGTGCGTTTGGCGTCGTGGATGGTCGTGGTGGTGGTAGTGAGTGACGATCCAGTCTTCCTGGCCGCCTTCGCTCGACAGGAACGTGAGGATCGCCTGCTGGTGTGGGCGACGAAGCTCATTGTGGTGACCCGCCACATGCTGGGCAGCGTCCACCCGCTCATCCAAACACTCGCCCTCGGTAACTCTGTCCTCCTGATGGCTGGGGTGAAGAGGTTGGTGGTTTTGATTATATAAAGTGTCTGCTATATTCATATTGTAAATATTAAGATTCGACAGCAATTATTGTGATAGTCCTGTTTTTAGTATTATTTGATATCATTATGTGTGTATGGACATGAGGATGCCTAACAAGGCACCATCTCCCAAGGGCTGCGGCGCGGATGGTGCTGCCATACCAAGGCCCTGACGTCACTCCGCTGCTTATTGCTTCCTGGAGGCTGGGGGATGAGGGTCTGAGTCCTCTTTAGTCATTCTTTCGGGATAAGTTTCGCAAGTGAGTGGTATCATCAGCTTGCATTGATCTAATACATGTATATATACAGGAATATATATATAGCTTATGCGTTGGTTAATCTCCGTGAGCCGACCAATGCTTCTTCAATATGGATTATATAACTATATTTAGAAGAATAAGGTATGTTTTTGTTTATCGAGTATTTGGACTATACACTTCACATTGCGGATATCTTATCTTGATAGGGCACTATGAAAATCTTGTTGTCGTGTTCTTATGTCCTGCGTCCTCTAAACAGGCTCTCAAAGGCGGATAATCTGTTAGTGGCGATGGAAAAACAGTACAGGGTGTCTTTGGTGATCCAGCCAGACCCGACGGCCCCGGATGGCGCGCGGCTGCACTTCACTGGCCATGATATCTATGTCATCGAGTATTTGGCGCAAGCACTTAACTTTTCGTAAGGCAACTGCATTTAGAACATTGTGATAACATTTTCCTGATAGTGTATGTACATTTATATTAGAGTTTGCCCATTTTATATGAATACAAAGACATTCTAGAATTTAATCCATAATATCATCTTTGTCACTGTTTTTCAGGCTCTGGCATATTTTCTAAATTAAGTTCTTGTATCTTGATCATCTTTGTTATGTTGCTTAAAGTGCAATAGTTGATGTTATCCTCTTTGACGCTGCATGAAAACTAACGAGTGACACATTATTATGAGCCGCATAATAATAATATTTACTTCTCACCGGCGTCCGGACAGCTACACATTCAAGCGGTCGCCGGACCGAGCGTGGGGCGTCAAGCTGAAGAATGGTTCTTTTACTGGCATGGTTGCTCTAGTCCACAGGGAGGTACTGCTTCACCCATCTCCTCCCCCCTCTGCCCTACACACACACAACGTATCTGTGTCTGTCTATCCGTCTGCCTGTCTGATTGACTGCCTGTCTCTCTTTAGCTCTTGTTGTCTACGTCTGTTGCTATAATTTGTACTGTGTTTGTCTGTCAATCGGTCTGTCGGTGTGTCTTTGTGTGTTTATCATGTTGTGTATGTTTATATTTGCCTGTATGTCTACGGCATATCTCTCTCTCTCTCTCTCTCTCTCTCTCTCTCTCTCTCTCTCTCTCTCTCCTCTCTCTTCTCTCCTCTCTCTCTCTCTCTCTCTCTCTCTCTCTCTCTCTTCTTCTTCTTCTCTCTCTTCTCTCTCTCTCTCTCTCTCTTCCTCTCTCCTCTCTCTCCTCTCTTCTCTCTCTCTCCTCTCTCTTCTCTCTCTCTCTCATCTCTCTCTCTCTCTCTCTCTCTCTCTCTCTCTCTCTCTCTCTCTCCTCTCTCCTCCTCTCTCTCTCTCTCTCCTCTCTCTCTCCTCCTCTCTCTCTCTCTCTCTCTCTCTCAGTGATATGTAAAGAGGTGGCAATGAGATGCAGACGAGAAAGGAGTTGAGTCAATGGTTGTTGTTGTTTTGCAGGAAGTGAACATTGGCCTGGGACTTTTTGCTTTGGACGCAGCCCGCTACGAGGTAGCTGACTTCTCCTTTCCTGTCACTTTCCTTACCGCGAAGGTGTTTGCTGGACGCGGAAGCCCCGAGGTGGATCCCTGGGGTTTCCTGTTGCCTCTTGGCCCATGGGTGTGGGTGACGCTGTTTGCTTCTCTCCTGCTGCTGTCCATCGCGTATTTCCTCAATGTCAAGTTCTTGCGAAAAGACATTGGGATGAAAAGTTTCGACACAAGAGACTTGTATTTCGTCAGCATCACGCTTCGCCAATGTGGGTGGTTATCACTAAGATAGATCAACTTGTATACAGTGGTAGGATGTTGAATGCATATCTTTCCCCGTCCTGATGCATGATATTAAGTCAAATATTGCATCCTTTCCCCTTTCAACCGTGAAACTTGAATTTGATGAGGAAAGGATATGTTGGGCGAGTTAGGCGATGAGTGAATGTAGTGTGGTTTTCCCATCATTGCTGTGATTAACAAATGATAGTGATTGCAGTCACATGACAAGACCGGTTTTTGACCAGTCTGATAAAAACACATTATACACTAAATCATGGATCCTTAATCAATGCTTATAGCAACCTACTAACCCTCGGGTAATCCTTGGCGTTGGCAGCCGTGTGGGTGGACGAGGGAGCGCGGGGTGCTGGGCCTGTGGATGCTGATGACCATGGTGCTGACGCGGAGCTAAGAGGGCAACCTTACGTCCCTGCTGGCCGTGAGGCACCTGCCCCCGCCCTAACAGACCAGACATTCAAATGTATACAAATATTCACGCGCGTGCGAGATCATCCACGTATTCCTTCACAACACACACATACAAATGGCCTAAGCTTAATCGCCGCATGAATGTTGCACTTAATATGTCATAATAATTCGATTAGAGCACAAGTGGCATTATTCACTTATGTACGGACAGGACGCGACCTCAGGGATCTTCTTGGAGGTGAAGGCGAGCAGGGGCGTCTGGAGCAGCTGAGGATGTTCGAGTACATAACGATCCTGGATGAAGTTGCAAGCCTGAGAAAAGTGATCGTCGACTATGATGCCATAACAACAACCCTCAGAAGCAAACATTTTTCTCGAACTGGTAAGGGGAGGGGGAAATTTGATGCAACACACACACACAGATAGATAGATAGTTTATTGACTACAAATCAAATATACTGTAGTAAATTTTACATATTGTCAAACTACGGCCACTCAACGATGGAGGAAAGTTTTGCACCCACGGGACTCGAATATGGGGCGCCGAGCTCACCACTTTCAGACGCTAACCACTCGGCCACCGCCTCTGTTCATGTTGATATCATTGTTTGCCTTGAATTGTTGCCCAAGATTAGGTCCTCCACCGTTTTTGGTGCATTCGTTCACCTTATATGAATTGATCTAGCTTTCTCGTCTCATATCCCGATGTCACAGCGCCCCGATGTAAGTAATAGGGAAAGATTCATCATTTTTTGCATGTCGGATAGGAGCCTCCATGATGAGCCAGTCATAGTCTCACTACATACAGCTATTTTGTATTGTTACGGACTTTTAGTGAATTTCTCTGCCAGAGTTATATTAAATATTTTTATGTAAGGATTTATGTCCAGCAGTATCCTCAAGAAATCCACCATAAGTATAAATGACGCTACTTTGTGTTGTTATGCATTATCGTGTTGTTGTAGGAAATATCTTTGTAGTTCCAACTTTAAATACATGAGCATTTACATAATTTATTCCATGGTTTTGAGATAATAAACAATAACTATATAGCAATTGTTGTGTAGTGAATTCTTTTTCCTCAGGTCAGTGTGAGTTCTACGTTGGACAGCAGCATATTCTTTCCTTTCCTTTATCCCTGATCAGCCAGAAGGACAGTCCCATCATTCCAGCTATGAATCCATGGTAAGGAACATAGTGAGGAACATAGTAAGGAACATAACTTTCCTAGTGGAGCCGCGATTCAGTGTTTCGCAATCTGTGGATCGATGAGTTCTATGCCGACAAGATGCTGGCTATGATTATGGAAATGTAACAGAAGAATTAACAATATCTAGAAATGTTTGTAAATTTGGCATTCGGGAGTCTTAATTGTTACATGAAAATTAAGAATGGCAAACAGTGGGATCATCAGCACCGTATACCATATTCATACGATTTCCCATAAACTGTGGCTAATGTCCGTCCCTCTTTGAAGGGTAATTCAACAGTGCTATTATTTGGGTGAGGATTTCCATAAAACTAAACCCAGAAGCAAATTAAAAGAAAAACTGAAAAAAGAATGAATAACTTATACTGTGATTTATGTTTTCGTGAATAGATAGTATTATATTATGATTACAGGATAATGTCTCTGTCTGAAGCTGGGTTGTATGACTACTGGGGAGTGAAAGGGAACCCCAACTCCAGCGCGCGTGACTATGTGGCGACCAAGATCACTGTGATGTCGACTCTCTCCCTCAGGCAGTGTTGGGTAGGGCTAGCCTTTTTTCCATTAGTTTGTATTTTTTCTATGTTGAAGCCTATAGCGCCTGTAGACTATTATGTTTTTCCTTGTGGGATCAGGTGGTTGGAATGGCCCTGCACATTCTGGAGGGTCGTGACAGTTGGCCCTCGCCCGTTGGTGGCGCAGGCTGGATTTTTATAGTGACACCTGATTTGCAGCATTTGGTTTTTATTCGCTTGTCCAACTGTACCACGATATTGATGAAGCCATTAGATACTCTTTCGATTATTTTTATTATTTTTACTCAGTTTTATCAATAATGAGTGAAATTCTGCTTTCCCTGCTTTATCTATGCCTATCTTGATAAGTTATCATATTCTTAAAGAAAATGTAATAGACTGCGTAGTTATCTATTTATCCATAAATTGAGATGGAATTATATATGTAGTACACTGATGGTATTGGTGGATCAAAATAATATCACTAGTTATCATGTTGTCTCAAGATTGTAATTATATAGTTCAGACAACAATCTCAACAATATTAGCCTTGTCCTGTATATTCTATCTAAAATGTCGGAAAATTTTCTTGAGTATGTCAAAAATATCTATTGGCAATCAATGATATCATTCCGGAACAATTTGATAATCTTTTCAAATTATTGGAAAACTGGATAAAACTAAAAATTGTTATGAAATGTTTCCCACTACTATCCTTTTCTTTCCCTTTACTCTAGTTGTGATCCTTTACCCCTGTTGCCCGAGCTGTGTTCTAGACCATGCTGGTGATACTCGCGGGCGGCCTCGTCATTACCCTCGCCACTCTGTCATTGGAAATCATGTTTACTGAAGGCTCTGGTCACTGACGCGTGTAATGCTGAACTTTGGCTGCACGGTGACGGATTTTTGTGTGTGTATGTGTGTGTTTGTGTTTGTGTTTGTGTGTGCGTGGTGTAAACGTTAGCATAGTTATCATACTGATGAATTGGCTAGGTGGTCAATAAGTCATTGTGTTAATCTGTATCTATCTGGAAAATTCTGGAGTAATTCTTCTTTTAGCATTCAAACGAAGCCGTCCAGTGTTGTTGAGTGCCATCGTCACTTTCCCGTTACCGCCATTGGGAAACACTGCCTTGCATCATGGCAGTAAAAATCAAACTATATATGCCTTTGTCTTGTTTCCTAATTTACATGTAACATCCCCCCTCTGTCTCTCTCTCTCTCTCTCTCTCTCTCTCTCTCTCTCTCTCTCTCTCTCTCTCTCTCTCTCTCTCTCTCTCTCTCTCTCTCTCTCTCTCTCTCTCTCTCTCTCTCTCTCTCTCTCTCTCTCTCTCTCTGTTTTTCAGTGTAGTTTCACACCTATGTGGTACTTACATATGTAGCATGTATATTATGAAGTATACTTCCTACCTTCTACTAAATTGTGACAAAATTTTGGAGAGTTGAAAGGTTCTAGGCAAAAAAAAAAATTAAACTAGCAGGGAGGCAGGCAGCTCACTGGATCTCCCGGGAGCATGCGCACTGCGGGGTGGTGCGTGCGTCAGGGTTAGTTTCCCGACAGACCTTCGGTGTGTCAACAGTGTCGTTCGAAACTTGTTCTGCACTCTTCACGACCAGCTTGGATTCTCCTGAAGGTGAGTGGGGGAGCTACGGAAGAAGGTAGCGAGTAGATGAACGTTGATGAGGGAAGTGTGCAAAGGAAAGTATCGAATGTCTTACATATATAATAGTTCGTTCCCATTGTGTTTGTTGACGCGACCTGAAGCAGTTTCGGTGCTTCATTATATGACCCCCGATGATGTACTCTTAACCCCTTCACGTCTTCCCTTTACTAAATAAAATCGACTGTTGTTAGCCATAAAATTAAGATAAATAGCTTAATATACTAAATCAGCTAGTGGATATGGATACTAAACAAGTCATTATGTGTAAAATGTTGTTTATATTAATTAAAATCGTCTAATGGTAGTCCAATAACAATGGAAATTACACTCTGGGCTTCAAGGAGTTAATTAAGTATGCGTTCTCAATAACACGATAAGTATTAGCGCATTTTCGTGACGTTCACCGCCCTGGTTCAGTCCAGTCCGGACCGGGTCAGGGTGGACTGATGGTCGCGAAAATACATCGAGACTAGCCCCGTCCCATTCGTCGTTCCTATTGGCTGGGGGATCGAGTGGGCGGTACTGAACTGAACTGTGGAGGCGGCAGGCGTCCATCTTGTCAATATCCTTTTTGTCGTCCGCCTTTTAACCTGTGCTGAAGACTTTACAACTACCACGCCTGTGATACTTTAGTTTATGGTCAGCCATCATGGTGTTTTCATGTCTTATCAGGAGCACGAGAAGCTCCTGGTCGCCTTCCCCGCGGGGACTGTAGTGCGCATGCGCCAGTTCTCCCCCCAACTGGTCCAAGGTGGTCCTGGTATGTGGCCGGACCGGCTGGACTGGGCTGAAACCGTTCTAGACTGCCTCGCAAAAACAGTGACCGCCCGGGACTAGCCCAGTCCAGACCGGGCCAGAGCGGTCGCGAAAATACGCTATATGTAAGCTCACCTACTTCACGTTCGAGTCGGTAATGGCTAAGATAGATCAGGATTAATATCAAATATGTACCAATTTGATATATATTTATATACATTGATATTTATGGAATGGATATCAATTTATATTTAATTTACATATTTATTTACTTATTATACTACTGCTGCTATTTATGATACTACCACTATTATTATTACTACTACTACTACTACTACTACTACTACTACTACTACTACTACTACTACTACTACTACTACAACTACTTTCTGCCCTGCATCTATCACTACTACTGCTATTTCTACTGCTATCAACAGCAATACAATCTTCCGACTATTGACAGCATCCTTGCAACTGCCAATTCTGTTTCAATTACTTATCATTTATCTGATTATGATGATTGTTTGGCACCCTTAACTGTGCGGCACTTGCTGGTCGAGTGTCCTAGTCTTGGGGGCCTCGTGAGAAAAAATTTTGTCCCGGTTGGGGGGTCGGACGGTGCCTACCCTTCTCCTTGGCATTTGGGGGAGAGGTGTTTCCCCCGGGGCATGAATCCATACCCTTTATGAGAGGGTTGGCCTTCTCAACAAGTTATGTGTTTTTAATATTCTTTTTAAATTTCATTTAAAACACTAGTTCTTTTATTATTTTGTTTTTTAAATATTTTTATTATATTTTAAAGTTAGTTTTTTAATGTTACTTTTACTGTATCTTTTGTAAGCAGGCGTCAATAACCCTGCAGTTGCGGCGCCTTAAAACTATAATATCTATCTATCATTTATCTTCATTACTAATCCCTCTAATATTGCTGATACACCCACCAGCACTGCTTTCACTCACTATAAATAGGTAAACACATGCAACATGATAACAGAACCACCGCAGCGGGGGAATGAAACGCATTAAACCCAAAAACTTTCCCTTTTTTGGGTTTTTGGGCCTTGAAGGTTTTACGCTTAAATGCTTACGAATATTTTTTAAAATTTTTAAAATTCGGTTACATTGCCCCATCATCCATTTGTGGGGGCCCTGGGGTGATGCCAGAGAGAGAGGAGAGAAGAGAGAAGAGAGAAAGAGAGGGGAGAGAGGGGGAAGGGGAGAAGAGGGGGAGAGAGAAGAGAGCACCAGAGAAAGGGGCAAGAGACAGAGAAGAGACAGAGAAAGGAAAGTGGGGAGGGGGAACAATAGAGAGAACGACTCGGATTTCCAAAAATCGGGGAGATGGTAGAATTGCTTCACCGTCTTTCCCAGTCCCCTTTTTCTCTCCCTCTCTCTCCTCTCTCTCTC
>JACEEZ010004702.1:185000-195000 GCA_016584305.1 Chionoecetes opilio | reverse complement strand
GACCCAGTTTGTTGACATGTTTTGAAGTCATTGCGGCATGTAATGGAACTGGTTTCAATGATAATTTCAACAGTTTGTCGATGGGGGTATGGGGACACACGAAGCAATCCAGTCGTGGTATAGAAAAGTAAGATAAGTTATGAACCTGATCAGGGTTTTCCCCCTTTCCTCATCCTCCTTACCACCTCTCACCTCATTCTTCACCACATTCCACTATCTCTCACCTTTCCTGCCTCTCCTGCTCCCTCCACACGCTGAGCCGCTGCAGGCGCTGATACATACCCGTACTTGACCTTCCACGGCGTCCAGTGATAAGACAGAGGCCACTTAAACTTTCCTTTCGTGGAGACTTAAGGTGTCTAGACATCTGGCTCGCCGGGAGAGACCAGAGGAATTCTGCTTGTTGGCGACAGGCTGCGCAGAAGTCTAGCGGCAGTGAAAGACTTTAATTTTTCACCTTGGCGACCATTAAAATGCATTCGGGTAATCTGGAAATATATAAGAAGCAGCTAAATCACCTGGAGTCTCGGCCCATAAATAAAACTAATCAAGTATTTAAAAAAGTTTTAGTGCTAATATTTATCCAGCAGACACACAACCACATCAAAAAAGTAAGATGATTAACGCCTCTAGATTTTTGATGAGGTAGAGTTTGGTGGAATGTAAATAATATTAACAAGGCAAATAAAAACAAAGCAAAAAAAATCTCTTACTTTGGACTAAGACTCCCTATCTGCTCAGTGACTTCTTCTTATTTACTATAGTCAATTAAATTTTGCCATTGGGAGTGAAGTAAACGTGGACATTAATTTTACAAGTTCTGAAATATCTCGGCCATTTACTTACTGTCAATTTGGCCGCTCTCATTATTACCACTGTGGTATTATGCTCGAGAACGCCTTTCTTGTAAAAAATCCTTAGATTCTCTCTCTCTCTCTCTCTCTCTCTCTCTCTCTCTCTCTCTCTCTCTCTCTCTCTCTCTCTCTCTCTCTCTCTCTCTCTCTCTCTCTCTCTCTCTCTCTCTCTCTCTCTCTCTCTCTCTCTCTCTCTCTCTCTCTCTCTCTCTCTCTCTCCCCCCCCCCCTCCCTTTCATTTTTCTTATGTATCTTCTGTTGCCGGGACGTTACCGATATCGAGAGACGTTCTAGACATGAGATATAGAGGAAAGAAAAGTCTGTTAAGGTCAGGTACCGTTCACACTATCAACACGTCATAAAGTCTGTTGTCTTATCAGTCTCCACCACCACGCACTTTCCCCACCACAACACAACCTCCCCACCACCACACACCATTCCACCACAACAACACACTTTCCCACCACCACAACACACTCTCCCCACCACCACCACGCACCATCCCACCACCACACACATCTCTCTCTCTCTCTCTCTCTCTCTCTCTCTCTCTCTCTCTCTCTCTCTCTAAGCAAAGCATAGACGTACAGAGATAGATAAAGAGATGGACACACATAAACAATGAAAATGGAAACCGCCAAAAATACATATCCTTTCTTGGGAAAATAAAAAGAAGGGAAAATTCCTTGCTTGTTTTGGAAGAATCAGATCGTGACCTCAAGGCTGTAGGTCTGCGCCGTATAGGGAGACACAAAGACCCACTTACTGCCAAACTTTCTTGGGACGAGGCAAGATAAAACTAGTAGCTTCAGGAGGCAGATAAGAAAGAAGCAGAGCAGGTGAAGAAGGAAGAGAGAAGGATATGGAAAAGGTGCTGGGGGAGTAAGGCAGAAAATCCGAGTTGGAAGATTTAGGATTGTCAAGGAAGAGGAAGAATAGGGAGGAAAGATGTAAGAGGATGGCGGATTGGTATGTAAGATGGGTAGAGGAGGAAGGAAAGGAAGAGGAGGATAATGGGATGAGGAGGAATATGAGAAGAAGGAAGAGGAGGAGTTAGTGAATGAAGAGGAAGATAACTACTACTACTGCATCTACTACTACTACTTTTACTCCTATTACTACTACCACTACTACTACTACTACTACTACTACTACTACTACTACTACTACTACTACTACTACTACTACTACTACTACTACTACTGCTACTACTACTACCATAAAACAAGAAATTCAATCAGTTTCTGGCAGATTTCCTCCATACTTGGTTCCTTCCTTCCTTCCTTCCTTCCTTCCTTCCTTTACCAGTCTTTTTACGCCACATCTTATCTTACCATCTTCCTCCCCAGTCCAGTCCTGCAACTCTCCCTTTCTTTACCCTTTCTTTCCTCTCTCTATATACCCACAATTCTCCCTTCCCTTACCCTTTCTTTCCCCTCTCTCTACTATATACCCACAATTCTCCCTTTCCTCACCCTTTCTTTCCCCTCTCTCTACTATATAACCCAATTCTCCTTCCCTGGTCCTCTTCCCCTTCTCCCTTTGCCTACCCTTCCTAAGTCCTTCCCCTTCATCAATCCCTTCTCCCTTCCTTTCCCCTCTCTATATATACCTACCCTTCCCTAGAGCTCCTTCCCCTTTCTTTCTCCTCTCTCTGTACCTACCCTTTCGTACAGTTCCTTCCCCTTCTTCAATCACTTCTCCCAGCCTCTCCCCTGCCTCTTCCCTGCCTCTTCCCTGCCTCTCTCCCGCCTTCCCTGCCTCTCCCTGCCTCTCCCTGCCTCTTCCCTGCCTCTTCCTGCCTCTCCCCTGCCTCTTCCTCCTCTCCCTTCCTCCCCTGCCTCTCCCTGCCTCTCCCCTGCCTCTTCCCTGCCTCTTCCCTGCCTCTTCCCTGCCTCTCCCCTGCCTCTCCCCTGCCTCTTCCCTGCCTCTTCCCTGCCTCTTCCCTGCCTCTCCCCTGCCTCTTCCCTGCCTCTCCCTGCCTCTCCTGCCTCTTCCCTGCCTCTCCCTGCCTCTCCCTGCCTCTCCCCTGCCTCTTCCTGCCTCTTCCCTGCCTCTCCCCTGCCTCTCCCTGCCTCTCCCTGCCTCTTCTGCCTCTTCCCTGCCTCTTCCCTGCCTTTCCCTCTCTCCCTGCCTCTTTCCTGCCTCTTCCCTGCCTCTTCCCTACCTCTTCCCTGCCTCTTCCCTACCTCTTCCCTGCCTCTTCCCTGCCTCTCCCTACCTCTTCCCTGCCTCTCCCCTGTCTCTTCCCTGCCTTTTCCCTGCCTCTCCCTCCATTCCCCCTGTCTCTTCCCTGCCTCTTCCCTGCCTCTCCCTGCCTCTTCCCTGCCTCTCCCCTGCCTCTCCCTCCCTTCCCCTTGTCCCTTATACTATGCCTCGAGACGTAATGAGTGGCCGTGTAGATCCTTGGCTAAGGGGCGTCGTGACACACCATGCTGACTCCACACACACACACACACACACATACACACTCACACACACACACACACACACACACACACACACACACACACACACACACACACACACACACACACACACACACACACACACACACACACACACACACACACACACACACACACACACACACACACACACACACACACACACACACACACATACGCAGACGGTCCGGGTGTACTTGGGTGTGTGTGTGTGTTCCTTTATATTAAATTCGTTATGTATATACATATATATATTTTTTTAAGGGTTCGTAATGATTTTTTTCGGAGCAACTCTTATTTCTGACACATAGCAGAGGCAAATGACTCTAAATTAGGGCCAAATAATGTTTTGAAATTGCAGTCTAATTTTTTTTTGTAGGATCGACGATTAGTTTTAGCCATGTACGTGATCGAGGAGGGAGAAACGGGTCTGGGTGGAGCATGGATTTTGAGCTGAGCATTGTAAGCAAAAAATATAACGAAAGAAATGATTATATAGAAAGAGAAAAGGTGTGATTTAGGCTAGGTTAATTGACCTATTTTGTACTCTGAGGCAAGGGATGAGTGGACAATTAGGAAGGAAAGCTAAACTGGACTTGAAATATTTGTGTCATCATTTTTGGGTGACTCGTCTCATGCCTTGCTATCCTCGACTTCATAAATAGTGACTTGACTCTCAGCATGGTACATTTCCTCCACTGACTCGCCTTTCTTGACTTCTTAACTGTAGTGATTCATCTGATGACTGTATAATGTATGACTATAAATTATGTATATATGTATAATGACTATAATGTATTCCAATCATCTCGTCCTTCTTTTAGTAGTAGTAGTAGTAGTAGTAGTAGTAGTAGTAGTAGTAGTAGTAGTAGTTGTAGTAGTAGTAGTAGTAGTAGTAGTAGTAGTAGTAGTAGTAGTAGTTTGTAGTAGTAGTAGTAGTAGTAGTAGTAGTAGTAGTAGTAGTTGTAGTAGTAGTAGTACTAGTAGTAGTAGTAGTTGTTGTTGTTGTAGTAGTAGTAGTAGTAGTAGTAGTAGTAGTAGTAGTAGTTGTAGTAGTAATAGTAGTTGTAGTAGTAGTAGTAGTAGTAGTAGTAGTTTTGACTGTATTCAATTTCTACCATAATTTCTTCATGACATGACTTGCGGATCGTGACTTTGATTTAATAACGACAGAGGAAAGGGAATAAGGAGCAAAATAACTAATATATCTCCATACGTTACTCTATATTAGTTAATTTGTATGGATAATTACCTTTATCCATAGACGAAACCTGACACACAAGGCTTAAAACTATCACTTAAGACTTGCTCGGAATGATATAAGCTTCACATAAAGTCCCGGATACACGACCTATCTTAGCGTTATCTCGGGACGTAACTCATTTTCTTTAGCCTTTTAACCCTTGACATGAAACGATACTCGACTTGCATGAAAAAACACAAAAAAGGCTGACTCACAATTTTACGTGAGTTGCGCCTCCATAGCTGTCACCACACATACTCTGCTCATTGATGGGTAAAAAGAAGTGCCAAGGGATGAGGACGGTGAGGGTGCAGGATATCAGGATTGAAGACGAGGGGAAAGAACGGATTTGCTGCTTGATTTTACTAAGGGTGTGGGTTTAGGGTATCCTTTATTTACTCCTCCTTGTTTACTTCTTCCTGAACCATGATTCATTACCACCACTAATACGCTTGATCTCATCATTATAATCACACCTTAACCTCTTCTTACCCATTCTGTCTTGCTGTTATGTATTGCAATACTAATTTTAACCTACGTTGATCCTAACCTTCGCTTGTAATTTTGCTTCCATTATTTAAACACACTGTTCCAGGCTGTTTCTCTTACACATAATCAATTATTGTTTTCTACGGTGACCCAACAAATATTTATGTACATTATCTTTATCTTTTCCATGTCTTCTTAATTCCTACAGTGTCTTTCAATCCTATCCTTCTGTAGTTCTATCAAGCTAGAAAAGCGTAGATTTAAAAAAGAAATGGGGAAAAACTAGTTCACAAATAGGGTGGTAAATGAATGGAATGGACTCAGTAGACAGGTAGTTAGTGCGGAGTCATTAGAGAGCTTTAAATGGAGGCTAGATAAATTCATGGATGGGGATGAAAGGTGGATATAGGTAGTATTAAGTTACAGGAACTACCTCGTGTAGGTCTCACGGCCTTTTGTAGCTTCCTTATTTTCTTATGTTCTTATGTTATCATTATCTCACTCACCACTCACTCGACACCCCAGTCCACTCTCCTCTGTACCAGTCTTCTTCTCTATTGTCCCCTTTCTTCTCCTCAGAGCAATATCAGTCTTGTCACGAGAAAAAGATTGTTCGTGTGTATTTTTTATGATAATTTCCTCCTTATCGTTTTGTCATGATTAGCATTGTTATTACTATTACTTTTATTATAATTTTCATACTTTCACTTTAAAGCATCTAAAAGCATGATCAGTAAATATTTTAATCAGTTTTTTTTATTAATATGCATCATATTTGTAGCATTCTCTCCTTTCATATTTTATGTATTTATACACCAGTTCATAAATTTGGATTTTATTGCCAGTGGGAACAAATTCTCTTTTTTTTTTCTCTCTCTCTCTCTCTCTCCTCTCTCTCTCTCTCTCTCTCTCTCTCTCTCTCTCTCTCTCTCTCTCTCTCTCTCTCTCTCTCTCCTCTCTCTCTCTCTCTCTCTCTCTCTCTCTCTCTCTCTCTCTCTCTCTCTCTCTCTCCTCTCTCTCTCTCTTTTCCCCTCTCTCTCTCTCTCTCTCTCTCTCTCTCTCCTCTCCTCTCTCTCTCTCTCTCTCTCTCTCTCTCTCTCTCTCATCTCTCTCTTCTGTTCTCCTCTCTCTCTCTCGTCTCTCTCTTCTCTCTACTTTCTCTCATCCTCTCATCTCCTCCTCTATGGCGATCATATCAATCTAGTCAGATGTGCCATGCCGATGTCGAGTGCAACCAAGCTAAAATAGAGAACTATAATGAACTCCTAGAAAATGGGGGGAACAACGGTGGGCATTGAAAACACCTCGTTCAGACTTGTACCGTGATTAGATGATTATTTTTGACATGGAAGGGGAAAATGAACCTTGTACTATAAATAGACTAGGTGCGATTAAATTATTGGGGACCATTGACAAACAGTGCCCAGGATTCCGACTCTGCTCGAACTGGAACAATGTTAAGAGACTGGCCACTAGTTTCCCCAATGCCAATCAAAATAAGTATATTAATACAAATCAAAAAATTAATATGAAACAATCACACCAAAGTACTTCCCACCTTTGGTCTCCCTCAACAACCGTCCATAGCGTTGTCCCCCCACCCCTCATACACCAAGGCAGCTCACCGCCTCCCTCTCACTACAACTGGTCAGGGAGGAGCCTCATTGACCCCATCCAGCGTGGTGCGTTCCCTGCCCTCTTCCACAGCACACACCCGGATGGTCGCCTCTTACCCCCCAACCCCCAAACGCCTCACCTTCCCTCAACTACGCCCAGGCAGTGGGGCGCCTCGCACCCTCCTCCTGTGCGTGGCTCTATGCCCCGAGGTGATGCCTTGAGGCCTCGGGGCACCGAAGCAGCACGGTGGGAGTCAAGTCAGGGCGGCGGGAGAGGCGAAACCACCTCTCACACAACTCGGAACGACCGGCATGAGTTCCGGGATATATCACAGAGAGACAACTACTCCAGAACGGTATCCAACACACACCATTCCCAATACCCAGACACCCAAATAAGAAACAGAAGAGGCTGCTACAACTGCGGAGAACAAAACCATCACCAGACAGCCTGCAGGTTCGACCATCAGCTTCGGTGTTTTCATTGTCATCAATTAGGACATAAGCAAAAGCAGTGTAACAATAATAACCCATAGGAAGTAGGCGATGAAGGCAGGGCCGATGAAAACACCATTAACAAACGGAATTATCTACAAATCGACCACATTAATGCCCAAAGCCTTTTAGCCAATAAAGAAGAAATAGATGTTTTAACTAAAGAAAGAAACAGTGATATATTGTGTGTGAGTGAAACATGGCTATGCTCTGACATGAATGACGAATATATCGCAATACCTGATTATGTTGTTTTTAGGTGTGACAAAGGAAGAGGTGGAGGTGTTTGTATTTATATAAAGGATACTTATAAAGTAACACATGTCGACATAGATATTGAAAGACCAAAGGGCGTAGAGGACGTTTGGGTCACGGTGCAGTGTAGGAAGCTACCCTCAGTTATTGTTGGCTGTTTGTACCGCCACCCCAAGTCTCTCTCACACACGTTTGATTATATCAGTAATGTCCTTCACAGTATTTCTCTACGCAATAAGCCATGCTACATACTTGGTGATTTTAACGATAATCTTTTACAAGAAAATAATAAGCTTCAGCAGATAATAATACACGCTAAGATGACTCAGTTAATTAATACGCCAACAAGAATCGTTCCTCCTTCTGCTACCCTTCTGGACATAGTTGTTACCAATAAACCTGAGTCAGTAATCCACTCCGACACGACCCCTTGCCCTGTGGGTGACCACGAACTCATCAGCGTCACGGTAAACCTACACAAGCCAAAGAGTCGACCTACTCTCAAAACTTTTCGCCAATTAAAAAATTATTCTCCTGACAAGCTATGTACCTTATTATTAAATGAAAGACATGTTCTTGACAAAGTATTCAATACAGATAACATCGACATTCAGGTCCAAGTATTCACAGAACACTTTCTTAAATGTTTAAATGCATGTGCACCCAAGGTAACTAAAGAAGTAAGGAGACCTTTCGCACCGTGGATAACTGACGACTTGAAAACCATAATGCAGGAACGTAACGAAGTCCAGCGACAACTTAAATATGACCGAGACAACGCAAATTTGCAGGACAGATATAGGGCATTGAAAAAACAGGTCAAGAGGTCACTCCGTAACTGTAAATCCCAATATAACAAAAATAAACTTGAAGAAAACAGGGGCAACACCGCTGCTATTTGGCGCATTATAAAGGAATTGGTTCCCAGTAGGAAAAATAAAGCAAATGTAACACTTGCGGCCAATAATGTAGATATAAAGCAAAGAGCTGAGGAATTTAATAGTTTTTTTGCAAACGTGGGAAAAAATACCTTTGAAAAAGTCCAACAAAATATAAGCGAAAGTGACGGAAGACCCCATACAGCGCAGCAAGATGTCACAAACAGTATGTTTAGACCCAGGCCAGTGACTAGTGAGACTGTCATTCTAACAATAAAACATTTGAAAAACACCCACTCTTATGGTTCTGATGAAATTCCAGTTCGTTTTATAAAAGACTCGCTATCAGTAATTATAACATATTTAACTTGTATTATCAACACGTCAATTGTAACTGGAGTTATACCAGCTGCATGGAAACACGCTATGGTTGTACCAATATTTAAGTCAGGTGACAATGAAGTAGCTGGTAACTACCGCCCCATATCTCTGCTACCTATACTATCTAAGGTCTTAGAAAAAATCATAGCTACACAACTCACTCAACACCTGGAAAGTAAGCAACTACTTAGTAACACCCAACACGGTTTCAGGTCTGCTCTCTCAACTGACACTGCTCTCTTAACACTGTCTAATAAATTATACGAGAACATGGACAGCAAGAAAGTTTCCTTGGTATCATTATGTGACCTTTCCAAAGCTTTCGACAGCGTAAGTCACGAAATACTAATGAAAAAGTGTATTATGTCAAATATAAATCCCTTCTGGTTTCGAAATTATCTTGAAAATAGAACGCAATCTGTGCGGTTAGGAAATCATGTGTCAGGCAAACTTGAGACCAGGTTTGGTGTCCCACAGGGATCTGTGCTCGGTCCTATTCTTTTCCTCATTTATGTAAATGATCTCTCCCATTTTATCACCGAGTGTTTAGTGATTCAATACGCCGATGATACTCAGTTCATACATACTGGTACCATAGATAATATTCAGGAATTGATTAACAAAAGTGAACAAACTTTAACTAAAGCAAAATTGTATTTTCACACAAATGGTTTAATGTTGAATTCTAGCAAAACACAATGTATGTTTATTGGCACCCGAGGACACATGGCACAGATCCCAAGCGACACTCGTATCCAGGTTGATGACAGTACCATAGTGCCGAGCAGCTCCATAAGGAACCTCGGTTTATATTTCGACAACTGTATGCTATTCGATACACATCTTACGTACATCTGTAAGAAGACTGTAGGGACTATACTGTACATAAATCGCATTAAAGATAACTTTGATAAGAACACAAGAATCACAGTGATACAGTCTCTTGTTTTAAGCATAATAAATTATGGGCTTAAGATCTGGGGAGTGGCAAGTGCAACTCATTTGCAACGCATTCAGAAAATGCAGAACTTTGCCGCAAAAGTTGCACTGGGCGGCACAAAATTTGAACACGTAACGCCATACCTGAGAGAGCTCAAGTGGCTAAAGGTAAAGGAAAGGTATAAGTACGAGCTTGGCCTTACTGTTTATAATATAATCTATAAAAGATTACCATGTTGGTTGTTCCCACTACCCATGGTAAGAGAGACACATAATGTAAACACAAGACATCAGCACCAGCTGTACGTTCCCAAAACAAACACCTACACAGGAGACAGGTCAGTGCTGGTGTCTGCACCTCAACTATGGAACAGTCTTCCTACTCATATTAAGAACACCAAAT
>JACEEZ010004702.1:170000-180000 GCA_016584305.1 Chionoecetes opilio | reverse complement strand
CCTTGTCACAGTTCACTACCTTCGTAGACTTATGGGCTTAACGTTTATGCGCGTGTGAGTGTGTTATTCACCCATGGTCTTGTGTCTCCCTAGAACCAATGTCACGGACCAGAAGTTACCAAAACAGCAGCTACGCACGCGCGGACCAAAAGTGACCAATACTGATCTTCATTTTAATATGGAAGAGAGTTCTAGAGTTTACCAGTGAAAGGGATGAAAGAGTAAAGATACTGATTAACTCTTGCATTAAGAAGATGGACAGAATAGGGATGGGAATGAGTAGAAAGTCTTGTGCAGCGAGGCCGCGGGAGTGGGGGAGGCATGCAGTTAGCAAGTTCAGAAGAGCAGTGAGCATGAAAATAACGGTAGAAGAGAGCAAGAGAAGCAACATTGTGGCGGTGATTTAAAGATTGAAGACAGTCAGTCAGAGGAGAGGAGTTGACGAGACGAAAAGCTTTTGACTCAACCCTGTTTAGGAGAGCTGTATGAGTGGATCCTCCCCAAACATGTGAGACATACTCCATACATGGGCGGATAAGGCCCCTGTAGAGAGCAAGCAATTGGGAGCTCTCTACAGGGGCCTTATCCGCCCATGTATGGAGTATGTCTCACATGTTTGGGGAGGATCCACTCATACAGCTCTCCTAAACAGGGTTGAGTCAAAAGCTTTTCGTCTCATCAACTCCTCTCCTCTGACTGACTGTCTTCAATCTTTAAATCACCGCCGCAACGTTGCTTCTCTTGCTCTCTTCTACCGTTATTTTCATGCTCACTGCTCTTCTGAACTTGCTAACTGCATGCCTCACCCACTCCCGCGGCCTCGCTGCACAAGACTTTCTACTCATTCCCATCCCTATTCTGTCCATCTTCCTAATGCAAGAGTTAATCAGTATCTTTACTCTTTCATCCCTTTCACTGGTAAACTCTGGAACTCTCTTCCTGTTTCTATTTTTCCACTTTCCTATGACTTAAATCTTTTCAAAAGAAGAGTAACAAGACACCTCCCGAACTAAATTGGCCTACCCCTTTGTTTTTATCTTATTCTCTTACTGTCTTCTTTATAGGGACTGGCAACTAAGCGAGCTTTGTGTTACCCATTTTTGTTGTGCCCTTGACCAGTTCCCTGTGATGTAAAAAAAAATAAAAAAAAATAAAAATATATATATATATATATATATATTATTCTATGTTAGTATTAAACTTATGAATTTCCTTATTTTTTACAGTCCCTCCACCTAGTTGCTGTATAAGGGCAGTGACGTGATTGACGACATGCGCCCTGGTGTTCATCTATAAATGCCGTGAGTGCTGGTCTTCCCGGCAACTTCTGGTACGACAAGATTTGTTTACATTGGCCACGCATGCGCAGTTGCTGTTTTGTTTACTTCTAGTCCGTGACACCTAGTCCATTAACCCCTTGAGATCCAGAACGTAATTTCCATCGTAATTTGACTATTATTATACGTTTTTTTAGTTAATATAAGCAATATTTTATCGATATGACCTGTTTAGTATCCTTGTCGACTAACTAATTTGGTATATTAAGTGACTTTTCTTAAGTTAATGGCTCGACAACATACATTTTTTTATAGCAAAGGAAAGATCTGGGCGTGAAGGGGTTAAAGAGGGCGTGATAGGTAGCCCTGAGCTTGCCAACACGTAATTTGGTCATTCAATATTCTATTAGTTGCAGCATTCACTTCCCCATCATCATGTATTGACATTGAACACTACCACCATATATTTTCCTCTTCTGGTGGCTATATTAGATTCACTGAGATAAAATTATGTTATACCACCATCGCTGCTGCCACCACCTCCCCAGTTAGCATTATCCTCTAAAGTTTTTATCCTCATTCTCATCATTACTCTCATCATTCTCCTCTTAAATCTTCCTCCTCCTCCTCTACCAGCAGTCTCCTTCACCATCATCCTCAGTCATCCTTCACTTCATTACCATCACCATTATCCCTTCATATAGCATCCCCACCATCGTCCTCACATCATAACTCTGAACAACAACAACAACAACAACAGCAGCAGCACCACCAACAACAACAACACCCACCACTACAACAACAATAACTACAACAACAATAACAACAACAACAACCATTACAACAACAACAACAACACCCACCACTACAACAACAACAACAACAACACCCACCACTACAACAACAACAACAACAACAACACCACCCACCACTACAACAACAACAACAACAACACCCACCACTACAACAACAACAACAACAACAACACCCACCACTACAACAACAACAACACCCACCACTACACAACAACAACAACAACAACAACAACAACCACTACAACAACAACAACAACAACAACCACTACAACAACAACAACAACAACAACAACAATTAGGATATACGACTTTCAAATTCTTGCTAACGTGTAAACATTCTTACAAACTCTTATCTCTTCGAAGTTGAATACGCCAGTAAAGCATACACACACACACACACACACACACACACACACACACACACACACACACACACACACACACACACACACACACACACACACACACACACACACACACACACACACACACACACACACACACACACACACACATAGTGCAAGACCGGCACCGGCAAAGTGAGGTTTTGGTAGGCTTGTGAGAGAGAGAGAGAGAAGAGAGAGAGAGAGAGAGAGAGAGAGAGAGAGAGAGAGAGAGAGAGAGAGAGAGAGAGAGAGAGAGAGAGAGAGAGAGAGAGAGAGAGAGAGAGAGAGAGAGAGAGAGAGAGAGAGAGAGAGAGAGAGAGTCTGATTCAGTTGTGGGTCAGCCTTGGTTGTGTCAATACCTGCTCCGCAGCTTCTCTCAGCTCTGCCTCTCTGGAGTCTGGACCCAAACTTTCCATCGTGATAGTTAAAGTAAAGAAAACTTTAATTACTAGTACTTTGCTTCTCCCGTGGCAGTGACGAGTGTTAAAACTGTCGGACCTGACGTGAAGATATTCTAATTGTGTGATGGTGAAGACTCATTGACGGGAAACTTTCGTGTCATCGAATCCTTTATAAACTTGTGTGATACTTGTTTGCCGCGGACAACCATAAGTCGATGGTGCGCTCGGTAGCAGGATACGAAGGTAGGAGAATGGTCTTCATCCTAGAGAGAGAGAGAGAGAGAGAGAGAGAGAGAGAGAGAGAGAGAGAGAGAGAGAGAGAGAGAGAGAGAGAGAGAGAGAGAGAGAGAGAGAGAGAGAGAGAGAGAGAGAGAGAGAGAGAGAGAGAGATTCGCTACACTTTTCGATACTTTTACTTATGCCATTTTTAGATGTTGTTGCTTCCACTACTACTGTCACTAGTATTAAGAACATAAGAACGTAAGAAAATAAGGGAGCTACAAGAGGCCACGAGACCTACACGAGGTAGTTCCTGTTACTTAACTCAACCTATATCCACCTCTCTTCCCCATCCATGAATTTATCCAGACTCCTTTTAAAGACACCAATAGACTTCGCATTGACCCCCTGACGACTGAGTCCAATCCAATCATTAACACTACCACCATCACCACTACTACCACAACTACCACTATCACCACCACCACCACTATTCCCACTAGCACCACCACCACCACACTCGGCTGTTGAGTTACTACATGCAAATTTCTACTATTAGACCTATAATTCTGTAGAAAATTGTGGATATAGCTTATGTTTACTTTAATGGCTTCTAAAATACTATCTCTCTTAGTTTCCGTCGCAAATTACTACTTTCAGAGATATAAAATGCTTATGGTAGGAAGAAAAGAGGGTAGTGTTTACTTACGCCTTATTTTTCTTTTTGTGACATACGTCGCTTTGTTTTTCCCTTTCCGCGACACTTTTATTTTTGTATTAATCATATATATATATTTTTTTATATCTGAGATTGGCATAGGTTACGAGGTATAGAATACTTAACTCAACCCCACGTTTTAACATCCTAACATAACTTCATGCAACATGACCCCATGGTTTAACCTCTTAACTTAAGCTTATCTCTCTTTAAGAAAAAAAGTGTCCACGGTAAGACAAAAAAAAAAAAAAAAAATACGATCATGCAGGTCACAAGAAGAAGAGTAAGACATAAGTAAACACGACTCACTCTCCTTCCTACCTAAAACATTTTATATCTTCCAAAATTGTAATTTGCGACGGAAAAGGTGAGAAAGTTTCTAAGATTCCATTAAGGTGAACAGAAACCATACCCCCAATTATGTAGGGATTTATGGTCCAATAGTAGAATAATAACAGACCTTTGACTCTAATCAAATTTTATTGATGCTGCATCAGACTCCAACTCAGACTCCTTTGCTTATACAGTATATCAATACATGGTAAAGTACTGCAATCCTATGTAGGCAAAATACATTTTCCAACAGTGAGGTTATTGATGATACAAATCTCCACCACGCCAGAATGACCCTCAAATGGCAGTGAGTGGGATTTGAACGCAGGGAAGCTGCGCGCGAATCCCAGCCTTTACCACTGATTCACCCCGACCGGCTATCAGTATACGAATGTACGGCATTAGTATATTGTAAATATACTATTTGTATATTTGCTATATCAACTGCAAGCACGAAACATTATTAAAGTCCTTTCACCACTGTCAACTTGAAACTGAAATACATCCTTAAAACTAAGCTTAATCATACACACACACACACACACACACACACACACACACACACAAATATACAATAATAATACTATTAATATATATATATATATATATATATTTTTTGTAGCCTACCCTTATTTTTACGTACATCTCACGTTGTAAGGGTCGTTAGAGAGCAGTTTGATGGTCATAAATTTTGGACCCAATCGAGTTTGGTACTAAACTTCTCGAAATTCTCATTTACGTTGTCGAGTTAAAGCATCTTAAGAGGAAACTTAAGAAAATATTCCATCACAAACCATCGTCTGGCAGGCACAGCTTATTGTGTTTGGCGTCATAAGTAAGGATAACAACTGAAATCAACCAGCAAGCAAATTCAAGCGTAGTTTCCTGAAAAGAGTTCTTGGTTTAGTACACATGATCACACAAAATCACACAGTTTTGTCGGAATCCTGGAAAAAACTAGGAATTTTGTTCATGTCTTGTTATCTAATAAATAAAACAGGAAAATGGAGGAAAAGGATAATTTGCATTGTGCACTACTTTACTGATGGCAGTGTCATTTTAAGAGAGAAACTGAAATCCATATTGCGGACTGTTCTATTTCAACCACAAAAGTCTTTCATATATGCCCTACGAAATTGTACCCGTCTGAATGAACTCTAGCCCAGCTGTTAGTTAATTAATCTCTTACTCCCACCTAGAGAGCGATAATGCCTAGTTTTTAGCCTCTTAGCCTACCCAAAGTACTGATTTTTAATGCAAGCTGAATATTATATACACAATACACACCAAACATCACAAAAGATATGTTCTCAGCAATGTCAGATTTTTTCTAGCAATCTGTATTTATTTCTTAAGTGAATTTTAGAACACTTTCTCGGTAACTTTTATAAACTCATGCATTGTCAATTGGAATTCTATTATGATATGGATAAATCAGCACTACTAAGTATTTGAAGTTTTCATCGATTTATATTTCTTAACTTTGGCATGTGAAATAAATGAGGTCTGATGGTAGTTTACATATTTAATCATAATATATTATGTACGTTGATCAATGAGGAAAAAGATATATCGCTGGTCAACTTTTACTTCTTAATGTTACCAAGAGTTTCATGTTCTTCTCTATATTAAATTCGATCAATATGGGTACGTATGTATACTCTCAATCCTTCATAACAGAAAATATGTTCACACACACACACACACACACACACACACACACACACACACACACACACACACACACACACACACACACACACACACACACACACACACACACACACACACACACACACACACACACACACACACACACACACACACACACACACACACACACTTGAATGATTTTTTGTGATAGAATTGAAATATACAAAGAACCTGCATATTTTTTTTTATATCATTTGGGCGAACTATCAATTCAACTTAACACTTACCATGGTAGTATTTGCAACATATAATTTAGCAAAACACTAATTTCTTCCATTTACAAGAGACGTACCTTAAATGGACTGTACCCGATTACATAAAGAGATCAGGAACAGTACTAGTGGCGGAGCGAGTAGCCTTTTCAAAGCCAAGACTCTCCCTACACTGCTAACTTGGGCCATTGTGTTGCGTCTATTCGCCTTAAGAAACACAGTATTCATGAATATACGTGTATGTGTGTGTGTGCGTGTATGTATGTGTGTGTGTGTGTGCGTGTATATGTGTGTGGGTGTGTGTGTATGTGTGTGTGCGTGTGTGTGTGCAGGTCTTCCGGCTGCGTGTTGAGTGGTAGCTATGTTTTACCTTGTTACTGTTTCCGCCGTAAGGATTTAATTGATTGTGAGCAAACCTTTGGAGGCAACAGAGAGAGAGAGAGAGAGAGAGAGAGAGAGAGAGAGAGAGAGAGAGAGAGAGAGAGAGAGAGAGAGAGAGAGAGAGAGAGAGAGAGAGAGAGAGAGAGAGAGAGAGAGAGAGAGAATCAGCACCTCTGCTTTAACTAGATTTTACTATCACTATTAGTCTTAACATTGGACGGCGGGCACGGGAGGCCGCCGCGGAGTGATCGCCTCTAACGCTTGCATGAGTAATATGTATAGTACCACCCTAGTAAATACCTTTGTTATTGTGGCTGCTGCTGAGGCTAACTGGTGACTAACTGGTAACTAGACTAACAGGTGACTAATTGGTAACAGACTAACTGGTAATTAGACTAACAGGTGCCTAACTGGTGATTAACTGGTGACTAACTGGTAACATACTAATTGATGACTAACTAGTAACTAGGTGACAGTCTTAGGGTTACTGATGACGATGGAAGTGATTTTGTTAGTTGCAGCAGTGGTGGTGCTTACTCCTATAATAATCATGCAACTTAACCCCTTCGCGCCCAGGGGGGGCATTTTCGAACACTACTAAGACCATCTTAGGGGACTAAGACCATCTTAGCGCTAGTTGGACATTTTCGGAAGCAAATTTCGCTCCGCCTAGGACAGCGCAGCGAGTGTAGGCTACGGCAGGGTTGGGATCGTCTTAGCCCGCAATTTTCTTCGTCACCACAACAACAATGGTTATATTATTGGTTATATATTATATATTTTAGACTATATGTAGTATATTAGGCTGTATAATACACTATGTTAAATATATTAATATAATTATATATATATATATATATATATATATATATATATATATATATATAATATAAAAAACGGGGGGCACCATAGTTTTCATATCCTGTATAGGCTATATATATATATAGTAATATATATATATATATATATATATATTATATATATATATATATATTATATATATATATATATATATATATAGTAATATATATATATATATATATATAGTATATATATATATATATATATATATATATATATATATTACTATATATATATAGTATATATATATATATATATATATATATATCCTATACAGTATATGAAAACTATGGTGCCCCCCCGTTTTTATACCCCTTGTTCCGCCACTGTTAATCGGTGAGGTTAGGTTAATTAATAAGCTTCTTGGGTAGGCGGTGAGATTAGGTTAATGGTGAGATGAGATCATTAGATGAGGTTAATGGTGAAAACCCTGTTTGGGGTGGGCTGGGTGGAATAGATATGGTTTCATTGTCTTTTTGAGTGGACTAGATATGGTTTCTAGTTTATGGTTTCTATCCTAGCTGGGATATTATTTGATGAGGTCAGAACGTTGCTTTACTCGTAAATCACTTGGGATATTGTCTCTTCACCAGAAAACCCTGCCTACCAGCAGCCCCAAGCTTGCTGGGGGAGAGGGATATCTTTTAAAAAAAGGTAAATTTTCAGATGAACACTACTTCCTTTGGTGGACGAAACTGTTTTTTTTCTGGTGAGTTTTGATATGTTTTGAATTAATCTGCTAACGAGTCATGTCGCAAATAACTTTTTTGTGATTTGGAACAAAAATGACAAAAAACTAATTGAACCTAACCGAACCTATATACCTAACCTAACTATATATATAAAAAAATATTTGCGACAGAAACGGTTAGCAGATTAATTCTAAACATCAAAACTCACCAAATTTTTTTTTTTTCGTTATTCACGATAATATCACATACCGGCTATGATGTGTGTGTGGAGGATGAAAAGGGAGAAGGAAGAGGAGGGAGAAGAAATAATAGAAGAGAAAAAAGGAGAGAGAGAGAGAGAGAGAGAGAGAGAGAGAGAGAGAGAGAGAGAGAGAGAGAGAGAGAGAGAGAGAGAGAGAGAGAGAGAGAGAGAGAGAGAGAGAGAGAGAGACCCCTCGGTGTGGTAACACTGCACTGTGTCTGCAGCAAAAATATATATCTGGCAACTCAAATCACGGGACAAACGGCGGGAAAATGAGGGACCCATCATCTCCACGAGTGCCCGCCTTATGGGCTGCTCTATGGTCGCTACACTGAAAAAAACACTCTACCTCACTTTACCATACCCCAAATAAACTCAAACACACTCTTAACACACTACCACATACCTTAACATACTTAAACCCACCCAAACACACACTATTACCCTCAAAAACACACACACACACACACACACAAACACCCCGCCGATGTGTTTGTGTCATCAGCTGTGGTCTGTTGTTAATGTTTATACGTATTTCCCGCCAAATACAGACTTGTGTCGCGCGCGCTGATTGGTTGAAGCGGAGGTGGTGGCACTAAGAAGGGTTGGCCTTACTGTCCCCTTACACGAGGCTAAGATGACGTCCGAAAATGCTTCCTTAGTAGTCTTCTTAGCCCGGTATAACTAAGTCGGTCTTAGGACGCTAAGAGGGTGTAGTTTAGAGCCCTTTCGAAAATGCCCACCCAGATCTTTCCTTTGCTGCAAAAAATCGTATATTGTTGAGCCATAAAATTACGAAAAGTAACTGAATATACCAAATTAGTTAGTCGACAAGGTTACTAAACAGGTCATATCTATAAAACATTGCTTATATTCACTAAGAATCGTCTAATGGAAGCCAAATTACAATGGAAATTACGTTCTGGGCCTCAAGGGGTTAAATTAAAGCGTTAAAGTAATGCCCCGGAGAAACTATGTACAGTATGCAGTCCCTTTTTGTGTCTTAAGTTTATTTCCCTTACATTTGTGTGGCCTTTTTCCCCTCTACCGGAAGATTATGTTATGTTGGGCTTGAATATGAATTACGCGGATGTTATTTGGCTTTCTTACCGGTAAACACACACACACACACACACACACACACACACACACACACACACACACACACACACACACACACACACACACACACACACACACACATACACACACTCCCACATGCACAGACACACACACACACACACACACACACACACACACTCACACACACACACACACACACACACACACACACACACACACACACACACACACACACACACACACACACACACACACACACACACACACACACATACACACACTCCCACATGCACATACACACACACACACACATACACACACTCCCACATGCACAGACACACACACACACACACACACACACACACTCACACACACACACACACACACACACACACACACACACACACATACACACACTCCCACATGCACAGACACACACACAAACACACACATTAGTGACGAGTGTTGTTTTCTAACCAGATATTTTTTTCTTCATGTAGAACATAAATATTTACCCTTTCTAGGTAACTGTTTAAATTATTTTGACTTCCTCTTCAGTTTCTCACAATCGCTACATTTTTTTATTATCACTGTTTATCAATCGATTATAAATCTTGCATAATGAATGAGGTTACACTTATCATGATTTACATAATTATATAGCGTTG
>JACEEZ010004702.1:130000-157500 GCA_016584305.1 Chionoecetes opilio | reverse complement strand
GGGTCTTTTCTTTCACTCCAATAACATTCATTCATCTATATTATCGTACTTTGTTTACACTCACGGAGAAATATGTGAGTTTATTGTATCTGTTAATGTCTTAGTATCTCGTGCTTCATATGTTCTGAATCATCATATTTTTCTTATTCATGTTGTATATCAAGCTCATTCAATTGCTCGAGATGGTTTATTAACCCCTTCACACCCAGATCTTTCCTTATTAACCCCTTCACACCCAGATCTTTCCATTGCTATAAAAAATTGTATAGTGTTAGCCATAAAGTTACGAAAAGTAACTGAATATACCAAATTTATTAGTGGACAAGGATACTAAACAGGTCATATCTATAAAATATTGCTTATAATCACTAAAAATCGTCTAATGGTACCCAAATTACAATGGAAATTACGTTCTGAGCCTCAAGGGGTTAAAACTAAAATGTTTAAATGTCAAAAAAACTTGATAGCAAAAATGTGAAGATATTGTGGTGGTCTTGTCTGGCCATATTCCGTCCCCAGTGTTTTCTTTTAGTTCCTTTTTTTCTTTTTCTAACTTGGATCACTTGGCCTTTTCTTAGATGCATTCTAGTTTGTCTTGCATCAGGTACAAGGAAAAATAAGATAGTTTCGTTCTGCAATAAAAGACTCACTTAAAAAAAAAAAATATACGGTAATTACTGTGTTGTGATGAGGTATGTTATTATGTAGAGCTACAAACATGACATGAAGAAACCTTAACCCCTTCACACCCAGATCTTTCCTTTGCCATATAAAATCGTCTGTTGTTAGCCATTAAATTACGAAAAGTAATTTCATATACCAAATTAGCTAGTGGACAAGGATACTAAACAGGTCATATCTATAAAACATTGCTTATATCAACTAAAAATCGTCTAATGGTAGCCAAATTACAAAGGAAATTACGTTCTGGATCTCACAGGGTTAAAAGAAATTATTTATTCTAAATTTTTTACGAGTATTTGATTGAGTCGTGTTTTCTTATTTCTTTATTTATTTATCATATTTTATTTTCACTTATCTGCTATGAATGTATTTTTCTAGTTTTTTTTCTAGTTTCATCCTCTAATAACCTTCAGGACGTCGTTAGGGTCATTCTGCGGCCCAGTTTTCAAATTGAGTACTTGATTGAGTTCGTGTTTTCTTTTTATTAAGGTTTTACTTATATGCTATGAATGATATTTCCTAGTTTTTTTCTAGTTTCATCCTCTAATAACCTTCAGGACGTCGTTAGGGTCATTCTGCGGCCCAGTTTTCAAATTGAGTACTTGATTGAGTTCGTGTTTTCTTTTTATTAAGGTTTTACTTATATGCTATGAATGATATTTCCTAGTTTTTTTCTATTTTCATCCTCTAATAACCTTGAGGACGTCGCTAGGGTCATTCTGCGGCCCAGTTTTCCGTGACAATACATTTTCCTCCCATGAACCAGATTTCCTTCATGTCACCGCCTTGATTGGCCACTCATTAGCGGGGTGGCGGGCGGGCAGACGGCTGTTGCGCCCCCTCTCTCTCTCTTTCTTTATTTATCCTTTCTTTCATTTTTTTTCCTTTCTCCATTTCTTTCTCTTTCTCTTTCTTCACCCCTTCTCTTCCTTTATTTCTTTTATCCTTGCTTTAATTTTTCCTTTCTCCATTTCTTTTCTTTCCCTTTCTAGATTTTTTCTCTTTCCCTATAGATTTCCCTTCCCTATATATATTTCTTTTTCTATTTCTCTTTCTTTCTATATTTCTTTCTCTTTCTCACTTTCTTTTTTTCCTTCTATTTCGTTCCCTGTCCTCTCCAAATGTTTCCATCTCTTGCCAGCCAACATACACCTCATCGATGGACACATTCCCTAAGCATTTTATTGCTGTCTTCTATTTGGGTTATTTTGGACTTTTGGGCTATTTGAGCAATTTTCTGGTCTATTTTGGGCTCTAGAAATGTTAAGGCTTTACACTGCACACACGGTATCCATGAATTCTGTTTATATTTTTTATTGTTTTAGTATAAGTGCCTGCTTGTCTGCCTGATACTGTCTGTGTCTGTCTGCCTTTCTCTCTCTCTCTCTCTCTCTCTCTCTCTCTCTCTCTCTCTCTCTCTCTCTCTCTCTCTCTCTCTCTCTCTCTCTCTCTCTCTCTCTCTCTCTTCTCTTCTCTCTTCTCTCTCCTCTCTCTCTCTCTCTCTCTCCTCTCTCCTCTCTCTCTCTCTCTCTCTCTCTCTCTCTCTCTCTCTCTCTCTCTCTCTCTCTCTCTCTCTCTCTCTCTCTCTCTCTCAACCCCAATCCATTCAGTCCCAATATGATGTCTGCCACTAATTTATAGAGAAAATAGGAAAGAGACATTGTTCGATTTCTTCCTTAATAGATCAGCTTTTCAAGTAGTCAGTACAATTATTCTTTTGAAAGTAATGTATTAATGTAGTACGGAGATTGAGTGAATGACAGACCTACATACGAAATTCGCAATAAATTATATGCACAGCTGCTTCGTAAAGTCTGCGTAAGTCTTCGTAAAGCCCTTAATAGTCTGCGTGTAACTTTGCTAAGACTTTTTTTGGCATCAGATGTTATTATAATAAGGTACAGGATGAAGCAAAAACAGCTTCTTTACTGATTACACTACTTAAAAGCATATATTGAACATTTGAGACGACACTGCATACTCCTGAAAAGCTATTATTTATTTCTCTCTATCCGTCTACTTTCAAATATATAGAATAATCCAACATGGATGTCGTAAGTTGAGAATGGCTTCCACTTTTGTAGCTTTTTCCTCAATTTGTCGTGGATATTGTTGGATGCGTTGCAAGTCCCGTGCGAATATACCAGATATTATATTACTCAAATGGCAAATGAAGATCAGATAGCTCAACATGTTTCTTTGTTGTGGTGTTGTGGAAGTTTTGTGTTTCCTCTCATTGTCAGAACTTTGTATATAATAGGCCACCTTTTGTTTAGTTTTTTCATTTATATGTAATTTGTAGATTTGTAGATGTAGATTTATAGATTTGCGTTGAAAAGCACAGTATTTCCATGTTAGAATTGCATTTTTACATTTGCATGACAATGTTAGTAATTTCACAGCGTAAGTCTTGCTAAAGGCACAATATCTTTCTATTTCATCCTTCATATAATCTCTCTCTCTCTCTCTCTCTCTCTCTCTCTCTCTCTCTCTCTCTCTCTCTCTCTCTCTCTCTCTCTCTCTCTCTCTCTCTCTCTCTCTCTCTCTCTCTCTCTCTCTCTCTCTCTCTCTCTCTCTCTCTCTCTCTCTCTCTCTCTCTCTCTCTCCTCTCTCTCCTCTCTCTCTCTCTCTCTCTCTCTCTCTCTCTCTCTCTCTCTCTCTCTCTCTCTCTCTCTCTCTCTCTTCTCTCTCTCTCTCTCTCTCTCTCTCTCTCTCTCTCTCTCTCTCTCTCACAGTATTCAGTCATAAAACATAAGAACATATATAATTATGTTCTTATGTTCATTCACTCACTCAGTCTCACTCACTCACAGTATGTCAGCATCTCTCTCTCTCTCTCTCTCTCTCTCTCTCTCTCTCTCTCTCTCTCTCTCTCTCTCTCTCTCCTCTCTCTCTCTCTCTCTCTCTCTCTCTCTCTCTCTCTCTCTCTCTCTCTCTCTCTCTTCTCTCTCTTCTTTTTTTTTTTTCTTTTTTTTTTTTTTTTACATTTGATATTAATTTTGCAGCCAAAAGTTCCCGGTGAGGTGCCGATAACTATCTTTAGTCTGCCCATTTACTAGTTGTCTATAAGTTTACTAATTATATCCAGAGGGCATCAGCCAGGCATTCACTGCACACTTGAAAATGTGGAGTGTGGCGGCCTGGTGCATGTCAGTCTGTCGCACTACACGGTTCCACAGCCTGCTGTATCGCGGCAGGAAGGAGCGGAAGAAGGTCGCTGTCCTGGCGAAGGGAACAATGAGTTGTTGGTCCCTCTTGTGGGCGTCCCTGGTGGAGTATGGGTGAGGTGTCGCCCACGGCTGCCGGAGTGTATATAGCGAGGTGCGGGGCGCCCTGCTTGAGGATTTTGTACGTGACGCACAGGCCGGCCACATCTCGTCTGTGCTGTAGGGGCTGTAGGGGGGCGGGCTGCATGTCTGGTGCTGCCTTCAGGGAGATGAGCCGCTGGGCACGGTTTTGTACCTTGTCTAGGAGACCAAGGTACGAGGGAGGGCAGGATGACCAAGTCAGGGGGGCGTACTCCATGAGGGAGCGGACTTGGGCCGCATAAAGAGTTGTGACACCCCGAGCGTCAAGGAGGTGGGAGACGCGCCTGACGCAGTTCAACCTGCCTGCGGCCTTGGAGCTGGGTGCTATTCACCTCAACGCCGAGAATGTTGACCGTCGGCTGCAAGGGCAACACCTTCCCGTCCAGAAGAATGGGTGGGATAGGGGTGGCTGGGGAGTGATGTCGCCGGGAGATCAGCATGACCTGTGTTTTGTCCTGGGCGAGATCAACCTGCCACCGTCGTGCCCATGAGGTGATGGTCTCCAACACTTGGTTGACGAGGGCGACAGTAGTGCGGTGGTCAGTACTGTCACAGGGGAATGTGAGGGTGCAGTCATCCGCGTAGGCGTGTGCCTCCGGGGTGAGCATCAGGAGGTCGTTGAAAAACACATTCCATAATAGGGGTCCAAGAACACTGCCCTGTGGGACACCAGCTCCAACCGGGTGTTCTTCCGAAGTGTGTCCGTTCACTGCCACGTTGAACTCTTCACGCTCACGCGCCCCCCCCCTCTCTCTCTTTCTCTCTCTCTCTCTCTCTCTCTCTCTCTCTCTCTCTCTCTCTCTCTCTCTCTCCTCTCTCTCTCCCTCTCTCTTCTCTCTCTCTCTCTCTCCTCTCTTCTCTCTCTCTCTCTCAGATTAGATTAGATTACAACAACGACCATTAAGCAGAGTAGTCAGTATTGTTAGCTTCATCGGATCACAGAACAGCCCCTTGTCGAACACCACCAGGCAATTATATTCCTTGCAGGGGCCGCCTAATCTCTCTACCCTGTCTCTTGATGAACAAGTTGTGTACTTCACTTTTGAAAGCAATTCAATAGCTTAAGTGTGATTCTTGCCCCTTACATGTGTGCGTGTGTGTGGGTGGGTGTGTGTGTGTGTGTGTGTGTGACTATCCACCCTCTTCTTAGGATGATCGCTTCAATTGTGGTCATGAATTGATCAAGAGAGAAAAAAATAACATGTGTTTTTATCTGAGTTTTAATGAGATTCAAGCAAAAAGTTTCTTTTACCCACTGTGCTCTTTGCACCATAGCTGTGTGTGTGTGTGTGTGTGTGTGTGTGTGTGTGTGGGTGTGTTGTGTGTGTTATGTGTTGCGTGACATGTGTGTGAGTTGTGTATTTGTGTGCGACCGTCTGTGTATTCCCCATGGTCTTGCCCACGCGAGTCGGACACAGTGTGTGTGTGTGTGTGTATGTGTGTGATGTGTGTTGTTGTGGTGTGTGTGAGGTGTGCTGTGTGTGTGTGTGTGGTGTGTGCGTGTGTGTGTGTGCTGGTTGTGTGTGTCTATACTATTTACAAGATTAAGTCAAGCTCGTGATGTCCCGTCTTTTGATATCAAATTATCATGTTTATCTCTTAATACATGTAGTAGAGAGAGAGAGAGAGAGAGAGAGAGAGAGAGAGAGAGAGAGAGAGAGAGAGAGGAGAGAGAAGAGAGAGAGAAGAGAGAGAGGAGAGTATTTACTTATTTGTATTTTCCTAATTGTATATGTACAGGATTGAATCAAGTTTGTAATTGGTGTGAGGCAAACATACAGACAGACAAACAGAAGTGTCGTAGTAAGAGAGCAATACAGAAAAAAAGATGAATCAGGCAAGGTAGCAGAGGAAGAGGAAATTGACAGCAGACGTAAGTAAATGCGAAAAAGAGCTAAACTTTTAATAGCAATCGATAAACTTGCTCATTGGCATCCCTTATCAAGCCTAAGACCCAACCTTGAGCCTTGAGGTGGGTTCTCGGTGTCACCACAAGACTGCGAGGCGGCGATATCACACTGTCACAATTATTACCCAAAGAGCGGCGTGGTGAGGTGATGCACAGAATGGCAGTCACACATTACGTAAAAACATAATGTTGTTGGTAATCAGTGCGTGATTTTGATATGACGTTGCTGTGCACTTCAAGATATATGTACGTAGGAGTAATATGAGTAATTATCGTGTCTCAGGCATCCTTCTCCTACGTCACGATGAGAAAAAACCCCAAAAATCGGGGTTTGTTTTACTTCGTTCACTCTCCAACCTTTAAAATTTAAAAAATTACTAAACTAAACTAAACAGTACCCTCCCCATTAATCTAAATTTATAACAATAAAGGATCTAATGTGACTGAGCTGAGTACTTTCGCACTGCACATCGGTATTTTTATAAACCCTTCTTGCATAAGTCGCCAACGCATTCCTCGGCACTGCATCATTTCTCGAACAACCAGCTGAAGGGGCAGGAAAGCCCGCTGCCCCCCACACCTCTCTTGGCTAAGTTCCAGCAGGCGAGTGTGTGTGTTATAATGCATGTGTGTGTTATCTTTTTAAAATTATCTGGACCTTTGTTGTGACGAGGGTAACTAGCGTGATGTCCGGGGTTTTACGAAAGGAAGACATTTATTACTGTTTATTTACTATAGAGGTCACGGGGACTGTTCTTGTATACAGACATGAGAGAGGGGGTGGTGGGGGGCAGGCAAGCGGGCGGGGGCCCAGAAGATGAGTGGGTTTTTGGTATAGGGCCATTTTGGCATAGATAGTATGCGAGTTTTCAAGGTGAAAAAAATGCAATGCTACCCCTTTTTTCTACATGATCAAAACAAATGGGAAAAATGCACGCCTGTTATAATTTTAATTTTTCTTTCTTAGAATGTAAAATGAGGGGGTAAAAGGAAAACAAAAAAGTAAGAGAAAGGGAAAAAAGAAAGGAATTGGTAACATGGAAACAAAGTAAGTGAAGTTGGTAAACATGAAAAACCCACATAAACTTAACTTACCATCTTTTTCTTCATTGTTGTATTTTTCTAGATAGTTTTTTTTCGATGACCGTTTTTGACGAGACTGTAGTGCGTTTATTACTTCCAGCTGTGGGGTTTTGTGACCCTTTTGGTTTTTATTATTTTTGTCTTTTGCGGGATTAGCAAACGTTACGGAGGGATTACGTAAAAATATTTTTCCAGAGAAGGGTTTTTGACCCCCAATTTTATGTGATTAGTTGCGGGAGTCATGGGGATCGACTGAATCGTGAAAATTTAGAAAATTCTTTAACTTTGCAGGCCCAGGGTAAAATTTGGTATTTTTTCTTTAAATGTTATATAATCAGTTTGAAAATGAAAATTTAGGAGACATCAGGTTGAGTTTTGCAGAAAAAAATGATAAAATTTATTCCCGATCGGATATGCTTCTGGACCCGGGAAAAAAAAAATAGAAAATAAAAAAAGAAAAAAGGAAACTACCAGAGGCCGGGAACCTACACGTGGTGTTTGTTACTTAACACTATCTACATCACCTTTCTCCCCTCCCCAAATTGTCTAGCTCCTATTAAAACTCCCTATTGACTATTTAAAAAAACCCTATTAACTTTTTAAAATCCCTTTTACTAAAAACTCCGACTAAAAAATCCTTTGACTAAAAACTCCCTATTGACTAAAAACCCTTTTGACTAAAAACTCCTTTGACTAAAAACCCCCATGACTAAAAATCCTATTTACTAAAAAAAACCGATAAAAAAATCCCATTGACTAAAAACCCCCTATTGACTAAAAACCCCTATTGACTAAAAACTTCTATTGACTAAAAAACTTGACTAAAAAATCCCATTGAAAAAACCCCCCCTTTTGACTAAAATTTTTGACTAAAAAAACCTATTGACTAAAAACCCCTATTGACTAAAACTCCCTTTTCCCAAAAAAATCCCCATTGACTAAAAACTCCCTAAGACGAACAATCCCATTAAAAAAAAATCCATTTTCTAAAAAAATCCCTATACTAAAAAACCCCATTGACTAAAAAATTCCTATTACTAAAAACTCCTCTTGACTAAAAATCCGTTTGATAAAAAATATTTACTAAAAAAAACCCATTTACTAGAAACCCTATTGACTAAACTCACTATTTCTAAAAAATCCATTGACTAAAACTCCGTTTGACTAAAAAAATCCCTATTGACTAAACTCACTTTTACTAAAAACTCCGTATTGGGCTAAAACTCCCTATTGCTAAAAAACCCCCATTGATAAAAAACTCCCCATTGACTAAAAAATCCCCATTGACTAAAATCCTATTGACTAAAAACTCCCTAACTAAAAAAATCGTATTACAAAAAATCCCTATTTACTAAAAAAACCCCCATTGCTAAAAACCCCTATTTACTAAAAACTCCCTATTGACTAAAAAAAATCCCTTTGACTAAAAACTCCTTTTTAAAATAAAAACCCCCATTAACAAACTCCCTATTAATAAAATCTCCCTATTGACTAAAACTCCCTATTGCCCAAAAACTCCCTATGCTAAAAATCCCTATCGACTAAAAAAAACCCCCATTGACTAAAATTCCTATTGACTAAAAATTCCCTTTGACTAAAATATCCTGATTAAAAACTGACTAAAAATTTACTAAAAAATCCCTTTTGACTAAAAAAATTTTTTTGACTAAATCCCCCTTTACTAAAAACCCTATTGATAAAAACTCCCTATAATAAAAATCCCCTTTTGACTAAATCCCTATTGCTAAGATCCTATTACGAAAAAACCCCCCATGACTAAACTCCTATTATTAAAAAATCCCGACTAAAAACTCCCTTTGAAAAACTCCTAATTGACTAAAAACTCCCTTTTTACTAAAAATGCCATTTACTAAAAACTCCCTATTGACAAAAAAACCCCATTTACTGAAAAAATCTATTTTACTAAAAAATCCCTATTTACTAAAAAATATTAAATTAAAAAATTGACTAAACCCTATGACTAAAATCTCCCCTTGATTAAAAACTCTTGACTTTTTAAAAATCCCTATTGACAAATATTTAATAAAAATCCCTATTTAAATAAAAAATCCCCTTAAAAAAAAATCCTTGTCACTAAGAACTCCTATTTACTAAAAAACCCCACTAACTAAAAATCCCTATTGCTAAAAACTCCCTATTGATAAAAATCCCTATTGACTAAAAACTCCCCTTTGACTAAAAAATCCCCCATTGACAACTCCTATTAACTAAAACATTTAACTAAATCTGACTAAAAACGCCCATGACTAAAAAACCCCTATTGACTAAAAATTCCCCCATTAAAAAAATCCCTTTGACTAAACTCCCATTGACTAAATATTTAAATTTAATCCCTATTTACTGAAACTCCTACTGACTAAACTCACTATTATCTAAACTCTGACTAAAAATCCCTATTGACCCAAAATCCCCATTTACTAAAAAAAACCCTATTGATAAAAACTCCCTATTGACTAAAAACTCCCTATTTATTTTAAAAAACCCTATTGACTAAAAAATCCCATTGACTTAAAAATTAATAAAAAAATTCTTGACTAAAAATTCCTATTTACTAAACTCCCCATTGACTAAAAACTCCTTGACTTAAAACTCCCTATTGATAAAAATATTGAAAAAAACTCCTATTAACTAAAAAAACTCCCAGTCCTAAGAACTCCCTATTTACTAAAAATCCTTACTAAAAAACCCCCCAAAAAAAAACCCCATTGACTAAAAACTCCTTTTTACTAAAAACTCCCCATTTACTAAAAACTCCCTTTTTCTAAAAATCCCTATTTAATAACTATTTAACTAACCCCATTAAAAAAACTGACTAAAAAAAGCCCCCATAGACTAAAAAAATCCTATTGACTAAAAAATTCCTATTTAAATAAAAATCCCCATTTACTAAACTCCCTATGATAAACTTATTAACTTAACTCCTATTGACGAAAACTCTAGACTAAAACTCCCATTAAAAAAATTTCCTACGCTAAAAAATCCCTATTTAATAAAAACTCCCTATCCACTAAAAAAATGCCTATTAAATTTAAAAACCCCATTTACTAAAAAAATCCCATTGATTTTAAAAATCCCTAATGAATAAAAACTCCTATTAAATAAAAACTCCCCATTGACTAAAGTCCCCATTAACTAAAAACTCCCTATTGACTAAATGCTCCCTATTAACTAAAAACTCCCTATTGACTAAGGGATTAAGATTGGGTAGGACTAAATAAGGTATCATGAACATTACGTCCTCTAATTAATTATCTAGCCTCCTATTAAAACTCCCTATTAACTATTGACCTATTGACTGGACCCTCCCTATTGGCTCTATCCACCTTTCATCCCCATCTATGAAATTGTCTAGCCCGCTTTTAAAACTCCCTATTGACTTACTGACTATTGACCTATTGACCTTGACCCTCCCTATTGACTTGACCCTCACTTATTGAGTAGGTTGCAGGAGCCGCCCAGGTCTCTTGAAAGATACTTGATAGTTTATTTGGCTTGGTGTAATACAATAGTGTTCATAATAATAATCAATCATACAGTCATATAAGCCACGGTCCATTAAGCCGAAGCTCTTTTATAGACCTCATGCTATGATAATTTCGTTGTCTCTCGTGGACTAAGGTGGACTATTGAAATATATTGACATACTTAATAATATAAGTGCAAGTGTGTGTGTCCGCGATAGGTGCCGCCCCCCGTGCCCCAATCCCATCATATGGCACAGTTTTGGAACCGGGTCAACCAGGGGCACATTTTAAGCCCACTTATGAGATGATCCGATCACTTCTATTTATTTTTATTTTTAGTAGCCTATTAGCGAGAGTTGTGAAAAAAAAGTGGGTTGCGAGAATTGAAGAAACCTTGATGTAGGGTGATGGGTAATGGGTGGGGTGATGGGTAATGGGTGTGGGGTGATGAGTGAGTGAATGGGTGGGGGGTGATGCGTTGGGGGTGATGGGTGAGGGAATAGGTGGGGGGTGATGGGTAATGGGTGAGTGAATGGGTGTGGTGATGGGTAATGGGTGAGTGAATGGGTGGGGGGTGATGGGTAATGGGTGAGTGAATGGGTGGGGGGTGATGGGTAATGGGTGAGTGAATGGGTTGGGGGTGATGTGAATGGGTTGGCGTTAATACATACATTTCTACATACATGATTTCAGGAAAGTTAGAAGGGGCTATCTGGAGAGTCTATGTGTGTTGGTGGGCCGAAGGCCCACCAATAGCCCTCCGCAGGAGCTAGCCAAAAAGTCCGCCCAGAGGGCGGCTTTGCGGCTAGTACTTAATAATTTCAAGTAAGAAAAGTGATTATAACAATAACCGTAATGTTAGTACTGGGAGTAGTAATAATAATAATAATAATAATAATTAAAATAAACGCTAATAATGATAATGAAAAAAAAGTAGACATATATAGTAAAAAATAATAAGAAGAATCAACAATAATAACGATGATAAATAGTGATAATAATCAAAATAAAGATAATAGCAATAATGGTAAAATGACAATAATGATAATATTGATAATAATAATAGTGATAAAAATGATATCGATAGATATCCGATAGAAAGAGCCACAGGTTGCCGACGGCTGATGATAGATCGTCACGTTACCACAAATGCACCACCCACCCTCACGTAACTCTGTAGTTACGGTAACTCGATCACTACTCCCACCACCACGCCCACCACCACGCCCACCACCACGCCCACCGTCACACCCAAACAACAGCAACAACAATAACATATCCATAGATTACAGAAAATATAATGAAATAATGCTATGTATTTATTCTTAAACCTTATTATTCTCTCTCATCGCTCCTCTCGCAGTATTTTTCCATCCCGCATTCCCTCTGCTCTTCTTTTTCATCCTTATCTCATATTATGGAGTTCTTCATCATCAGCGTCATATCTCCCGTCCCCTCATCTTTTTCCCTCTTCCTCCTCCTGCTTCTAATTTTACTTTATCTCCTCCTCCTCCTCCTCCCCCTCCTCCTCCCCCTCCTCCTCCTCCCCCTCTCCTCCTCCCCCTCCTCCTCCTCCCCCCTCCTCCTCCTCCTCCTCCCTCCTCCTCCTCCTCCCCCTCCTCCTCTTCTCGCCACAACACGGAAGGAAGTGAAAATACAGTCTCCAGCCGTACCAAAACTCTCACTGCGCAACGTTAAAAACGCTAATTTCTAGTTCAGGAGATGAGCCGCTGGGCACGGTTTTGTACCTTGTCTAGGGACCAAGGTACGAGGGAGGGCAGGATGACCAAGTCAGGGGGCGTAACTCCATCAGGAGCGGATTTGGGCGCATAAGAGTTGTGACACCCCGAACCGTCAAGGAGTGGGGAGACGCGCCTGACGCAGTTCAACCTGCTGCGCCTGTGGAGCCTGGGTGCTATTCACCTCAACGCGATAATGTTGACCCGTCTGCCTGCAAAGGCTGGACAAACACACCTTAACCCACGATACCAAAAGCACATATATCTCGTGAAGGACAATAGGGGTGGCTGGGAGTGGATTCGCCGGGAGATCAGCATGACTGTGGTTTGTCCTGGGCGAGATCAACCTGCCACCGTCGTGCCCATGAGGTGATGGTCTCCACACTTGGGGTGGGGTTGAACGGCGGGGGGGGGCGACAGGAGTGCGGTGCAGTACTGTCACAGGGGAATGTGAGGGTTCAGTCATCCGCGTAGGCGTGTGCCTCCGTGGTGAGCATCAGGAGGTCGTTTGAAAACCATTCCAGAATAGGTCTCCAAGAACACTGCCCTGTGCCACCAGCTCCAACCGGGTGTCTGCCGAAGTGTGTCCGTTCACGTGCCACGTTGAACTCTTCACGCTCACAGCCCCCCCCCACTCTCACTCTCTTTCTCTCTCTCGTCTATCTGCTGCTCTCTCTCTCTCCTCTATCTCTCCCATCTCTGCTCTCATCTCCTCTCTCCCTCTCTCTCAATTAGATTAGATTACAGCAACGACCATTAAGCAAGTAGTCCAGTATTGTTAGCTTCATCGGATCACAGAACAGCCTCTTGTCGAACACCACAGGCATTATATCCTGCCAGGGCCGGCCTAATCTCTCTACCCGTCTCTTGTTGATGAACAAAGTTGTGTCATCACTTTGAAAGCAAGTCAATAGCTTAAGTGTGATTCTTGCCCCTTACATGTGTGCTTGTGTGTGTGGTGGGTGTGTGTGTGTGTTTGTGTGTGACTATCACCCTCTTCTTAGATGATCGCTTCAATTGTGGTCATGAATTGATCAAGAAGAAAACACTAACATGTGTTTTTATCTGAGTTTTAATGCATTCAGCAAAAAGTTTCTTTTACCCACTGTGCGCTTTGCACCATAGCTTGTGTGTGTGTGTGTGTGTGTGTGTGTGTGTTGTGTGTGTGTGTGTGTGTGTGTGTGTGTGTGTGTGTGTATGTGTGTGTGTGTGTGGTGGTGTGTGTCCTGTGTGTGTTTTATGTGTTTGCGTGACATGTGTGTGGAGTATGTGGTATTTGTGTTAAACCGCTGGTTATTCACCCATGGTCTTTGCCCACTGCGAGTCGGACACAGTGTTGTGTGTTGTGTGTGTGTGTGTGGTGTACGTGTGCGTGTGTGTGTGTGTGTGTCTTATACTATTTTACAAATTAAGTCAAGCTCGTGATGTCCCGTCTTTTGATATCAAATTTATCATGTTTATCTCTTAATACATTAGTAAGAGAGTAGAGAGAGAGGAGAGAGAGAGAGAGAGAGAGAGAAGAGAGAGAGAGAGAGAGAGTATTTACTTATTTGTATTTTCCTAATTGTCTATTTAACAGATTGAATCAAGTTTGTATTGGTGTGATGCAAACCTACAGACAGACAAACAGACGTTTCGTAGTATAGAGCAATACGAAAAAAAGATGAATCATGCAAGGTAGCAGAGGAAGAGGAAATTGAAGCAACGTAAGTAAATGCGAAAAGAGACTAAACTTTTAATAGCAATCGATAAACTTGCTCATTGGCATCCCTTATTCAAGCCTAAGACCCAACCTTGAGCCTTGAGGTGGGTTCTCGTTGTCACCACAAGACTGCGAGGCGGCGATATCACACTGTCACAATATTACCCAAATAGCTGGCCGTGGTGAGGTGATGCACAGAAGGCAGTCACACATTTACGTAAAAACATAATGTTGTGTAATCAGTGCGTGATTTGATATGACGTGTGCTGTGCACTTCAAGATATATGTACGTAGAGTAATATGAGTAATTATCGTGTCTCAGGCATCCTTCTCCTACGTCACGATGAGATAAACTCCAAATCGCTGGCTTGCCTTACTTACGTTCACCTCTCCAACCATTAAATTAAACTTACTAAACTAAACTAAACACGTATCCTACCATTAATCTAAACTTATATACTAATGAGAGATCTGAATGTGACTGAGCTGATGTACTGTCGCACTGCACATACGGTACTTTTTATGATACCTTCTTGCACTAAGTCGCCAACGCATTGCCTCGCGCACTGCATCAGCTTCTCGAACCACCACGACTGAAGCGGCAGTGAAGCCCGCTGCCGCCCACCACCTCTCTTGGCTAAGCTTCCAGCAGGGCGAGTGTGTGTGTTATAAGTGCATGTGTGTGCCTTATCGTAATTATCTGGACCATTTGTTGTGACGAGGGTAACTAGCAGTGATGTCCGCGGTTACGTAAGGTAAGACTATGTTATGTACTGTTTATTTAGCTATGAGAGGTCACTGGGACTGTCTCATTGTATACAGACGATGAGAGAGCGGTGTGTGGTGAGGCAGGCAAGTCGGGCGGCGGCAGTAAGATGAGTCGTGTTTGGTATACGGCCATTTTGTGGTCACTAGACTAGTATGCGAGTTTTTCAAGGTGAAGAAATGCAATGCTAGCCTTTTTCTACATGATCATGAACTAGTGTGGATAAATAGCACGTCACTGTTATAATGTTAAGTAGAAAAATGTTACAATGAGGGGGTAATAGGAGCTAGTAGAGTTATGTGGAGATAATGTAGGAATATAAAGTAACATGGAAACAAAGTAAGTGAAGTATGGTAACATGGAAACAAAGTAAGTGAAGTATGGTAACATGGAAACAAAGTAAGTGAAGTATGGTAACATGATAACCTCACATAAACTTAACTTACCATACTTTTTCTTCATTGTTGTATTTTTCTAGATAGTTTTTTTTCGATGACCGTATGACGAGACTGTAGTGCGCTTATTACTTCCAGCTGTGTGGTTTTGTGATCCGTTCGGTTTTATTATTTTTGTCTGTTAGCAGGATTACGCAAACTGTTACGGACGGATTATCGTGAAATATTTTTCCAGAGAAGGGATTTGACCCAATTTTATGTGATTAGTTGCTGGAGTCATGCTGGATACGAATCTGAATCTGTGAAAATTTAGAAAAATTCTTTAACGTTGCAGGACAGGGTAAAATTTGGTATTTCGTCATATCATCGTATATATAAATCAGTTTGATATAATGAAAATTAGGAGACATCAGGTTGATGTTTTGCAGAAAATATGATAAATTGATCCAGATCTGGATATGCTTCTGGATCCAGGGAAAATAAATAGAAAATAAGAAAAGAAATGGAAGGAACTAGATCCAGAGCCGGGACACCTACACTGGTAGTTCGGCTGTTACTTACACTATCTAGCGAGTCCACCTTTTCATCCCATCCATGAAATTGTCTAGCTCCTATTAAAGCTCCCTATTGCTATTTAAAAACTCCCTTATTAACTTTAAAACCCCTATTAGACTAAAAAAAACTCCGACTTAAAAACTCCCTTATGACTAAAAAACTCCCTATTGACTAAAACTCGACCTATTGACTAAAAACTGCCTTTTACTAAAAACTCCCTATTGACTAAAAACTCCCTATTGACTAAAACTCCCTGACTAAAACTCCCTTATTTGACTAAACTACAAACTCCCTATTGACTAAAAACTCCCTATTGACTAAAACTTCCTATTGACAAAACTATTGACTAAAAACTCCCTATTGACTAAAACTCCCTTTTGACTAAACTCCTTGACTAAAAACTACTTATTGACTAAAACTCCCTATTGACTAAAAAGCTCCCATTGACTAAAAACTCCCTATTGACAAAAACTCCCTAATGACGAACAACTCCCCTATTAACTAAACTCCATTTTGACAAAAACTTCCCTATTGAACTAAAAACCCTATTGACCTAAAAACTTCTATTGAATCAAAACTCCTCTTGACTAAAACTCCGTATTGATAAAAACTATTGGACTAAAAAACTCCCTATTGACTAGAAACTCCCTATGCTAAACCTACTATTGACTAAAAACTCCCTATTGACTAAAAACTCCGTATTGACTAAAACTCCCTCGTGACTAAACTCACTATTGACTAAAAACTCCGTATTGGGGGGGGGACTAAAAACTCCCTATTGACTAAAACTCCCTATTGACTAAAACTCCCTATTGACTAAAAACTCCCTATTGACTAACTCACTATTGACTAAAAAACATCCTATTGACTAAAAACTAGTAATTGACTAAACTCCAATATTGACTAAAAACTCCCTATTTGACTAAAAACTCCCTATTGAACTAAAAACTCCCTATTGACTAAAAATTCCCTATTGACTAAAAACTCCTTATTAACTAAACTCCCTATTAACTAAACTCCCTATTAAGTAAAATCTCCCTATTGACTAAGAACTCCCTATTGCCTATAAAACTCCCTATCGACTAAAAACTCCCTATTGACTAAACTTCCTATTGACTAAAAACTTCCTTCTGACTAAAATATCCTGATTAAAAACTGACTAAAAACTTGACTAAAAACTCCTTATTGACTAAAAACTTTATTTTGACTAAACTCCCTATTGACTAAAGACTCCCTATTGACTAAAAACTCCCTATTGACTAAACTCCCTTTTGACTAAACTCCCTATTGACTAAAGACTCCCTATTGACGAAAAACTCCCTACTGACTAAACTCACTATTATCTAAACTCCTGACTAAAAACTCCCTATTGACTAAACTCCTAATTGACTAAAAACTCCCTATTGACTAAAAACTGCCTATTGACTAAAAACTCCCTATTGACTAAAAACTCCCTATTGACTGAAAACTCTCTATTGACTAAAAACTCCCTATTGACTAAAAACTATTAATTAAAAACTTGACTAATATCCCTATTGACTAAAATCTCCCTATTGATTAAAATCTCTTGACTTAAAACTCCCTATTGACTAAACTATTGAATAAAAACTCCCTATTAACTAAAAACTCCCTATTAACAAAAAAATCCCTTGTCACTAAGAACTCCCTATTGACTAAAAACCCTACTAACTAAAAATCCCTATTGACTAAAAACTCCCTATTGACTAAAAACTCCCTATTGACTAAAAACTCCCTATTGACTAAAAACTCCCTATTGACAACTCCCTATTAACTAAACTACATATTAACTAAACTCCTGACTAAAAACGCCCTATTGACTAAAAACTCCCTATTGACTAAAAATTCCCTATTAACAAAAAATCCCTGTTGACTAAACTCCCTATTGACTAAACTATTAACTTAACTCCCTATTGACTGAAAACTACCTACTGACTAAACTCACTATTATCTAAACTCCTGACTAAAAACTCCCTATTGACTAAACTCCCTATTGACTAAAAACTCCCTATTGACTAAAAACTCCCTATTGACTAAAAACTCCCTATTGACTAAAAACTCCCTATTGACTAAAAACTCCCTATTGACTTAAAACTATTAACTAAAAACTATCTTGACTAAAAACTTCCTATTGACTAAAATCTCCCTATTGACTAAAAACTCACTTGACTTAAAACTCCCTATTGACTAAACTATTGAATAAAAACTCCCTATTAACTAAAAACTCCCTAGTCACTAAGAACTCCCTATTGACTAAAAACTCCTTACTAACTAAAAACTCCTTACTAACTAAAAACTCCCTATTGACTAAAAACTCCCTTTTGACTAAAAACTCCCTATTGACTAAAAACTCCCTATTGACTAAACTCCCTATTAACTAACTATTTAACTAACCTATTAACTAAACTGACTAAAAACGCCCTATAGACTAAAAACTCCCTATTGACTAAAATTTCCTATTAACTAAAAATCCCTATTGACTAAACTCCCTATTGACTAAACTCTATTAACTTAACTCCCTATTGACTGAAAACTCTAGACTAAAAACTCCCTATTAACTAAAATTTCCTATCGACTAAAAACTCCCTATTGAATAATAACTCCATATCCACTAAAAACTGCCTATTAATTAAAAATCCCTATTGACTAAAAACTCCCTATTGATTAAAAACTCCCTAATGAATAAAAACTCCCTATTAACTAAAAACTCCCTATTGACTAAATGCTCCCTATTAACTAAAAACTCCCTATTGACTAAATGCTCCCTATTAACTAAAAACTCCCTATTGACTAAGGGATTAAGATTGGGTAGGACTAAATAAGGTATCATGAACATTACGTCCTCTAATTAATTATCTAGCCTCCTATTAAAACTCCCTATTAACTATTGACCTAATTGACTGGACCCCCCTATTGGCTCTATCCACCTTTCATCCCCTCTATGCAATTTTCTAGCCCGCTTTTAAAACTCCTATTACTTACTGACTATTGACTATTGACCATTGACGCCTCCCTTTTGACTTTGACCCTCACTTATTGAGTAGGTTGCAGGAGCCGCCCAGGTCTCTTGAAAGATACTTGATAGTTTATTTGGCGTGGTGTAATAACAATAGTGTTTCATAGTAATAATCAATCATACAGTCCCCTGATAAGCCACGGTCCATTAAGCCGAAGCTCTTTTATAGACCTCATGCTATGATAATTTCGTTGTCCCTCGTGGACTAAGTGTACTATTGACATATATTGACATACTTAATATATAAGTGCAAGTGTGTGTGTCTGTGTGTGTCCTGTGTGTGTGTCCGCGATAGTGGCCCCCCCGTGCCCCAATTCCCCTCATATGGCACAGTTTTGGAACCGGTCACCAGGGGCACATTTTAAGCCCACTTATGAGATGATCCGATCACTTCTATTTATTTATTTTTTAGTAGCCTATTAGCGAGAGTTTGAAAAAAAGTGGTTGGCGAGAATTGAAGAAACCTTGATGTAGTGTGATGGAATGGGTGGGGTGATGGTAATGGGTGTGGGGTGATGAGTGAGTGATGGGTGGGGGTGAGGCGTTGGGGGTGATGGGTTGAGGGAATAGGTGGGGGTATGGGTAATGGGTGAGTGAATGGTGTGGTGATGTGTAAATGTGATGAATGTGTGGGGGGGTGATGGGTTAATGGGTGAGTGAATGGGTGGGGGGGTGTGTTAATGGGTGAGTGAATGGGTTTGGGGTGCGTGAATGGGTTTTGGCGTTATACCTACTTTCTACATACATGGATTTTCAGGAAATTTAGAAGGGGCCTATCTGGAGAGTCGATGTGTGTTGGTGGGCCTAATGCGCCATCCAACTATCCCTCGCGGAGCTAGCAAAAAATTCCGCCCAGAGGCGGCTTTGCGGCTAGTACTTAATAATTTCAAGTAAGAAACGTGATTCATAACACATAACCGTAATGTTTAGTACTGGGAAGTAGAAGAATAATAATAATAATAATATTAAAATAAACGCATAATGATAATGACAAAAAGTAGACATAGTATATAAAAAATAATAAAAGATCAACATAATAACGATGATAATAGTGATAATAATAAAATAAAGATAATAGCAATAATGGTAAATGACATAATGATAAATATTGCTATAATAATAGTGTATAAAATGATATCGATAGATATCCGATAGAAATAGCCACAGGTTGCCGACCTGGCTGATGATAGGATCGTCACTTACCACAAATTCACCACCACCTCACGTACTCTGTAGTTCGGTAACTCGATCACTGCTCCACCACCACGCCCACACTCACGCCACCCCCAACGCCACCGTCACACCCAAACAACAGCAACAACAATAAATATCCATAGATTCAGAAATATAATGAAATAATGCTCATGTATTTATTCTTAAACCTTATATTCTCTCTCATCTCTCCTCCTCGCAGTATTTTTTCCATCCCGCATTCCCCTCCTCTTCTTTTTCATCCTTATCTCATATTATGAGAGTTCTTCATCTCAGCGTCATATCTCCCGTCCCTCCTCTTTTTCCCTCTTCCTCAATCTCTTCCCCTTTAAATTTTTTTTTTTTTTTTTTTTACTTTATCTCCTCCTCCTTCCCGCCTCCCCTCCTCCTCCCCCTCCTCCTCCATCGCACCCCTCCTCCTCCTCCCTCCTCATCCTCCCGCCGCCTCCTCCTCCTCCTCTCCCCCTCCTCCTCCTCCTCCCCTCCTCCCTCTTCTCGCCACCCAACACGGAAGAAGTTGAAAAATAACAGGTCTCCAGCCGTACCAAACTCTCACGGCGTCCATACGTCGTTAAAAACGTAAGTTTTCTTTAGATAGTTTTCCCGTCGTACCACACCTTGCATTTCATTTAAATACAGCGGAGCTTTATATATTACTACAACTAACCACACACACACTCCACAGTGAAAACAACAGTGAAAAACGCAATTGATAGTGAGTAATAACAATTTCTATAACTTGCACGGTCTAGTCCTAATTTTGTAATTTATTTATTCTTGTTTTTTAAATAACTAAACGTTGTTGTTATTGCTATTAAAAGCATTTCGTGGGCATTCTTTAAACCGGGTCAAGGTGTATTTCACTCAGGTTTTTTGAGAAAGTCTTCCCTAGGGACGAACCGACCTGAGTTTGAGCTTAACCGTGTTCCGCTTCATTCTTGAGGAGGGAGAGAGAGGGCAAGAGAGAGAGGGAGAGAGGGAGAGAGAGGGAGAGAGAGAGAGAAGAGAGAAGAGAGAGAGAGAGAGAGAGAGAGAGAGAGAGAGAGAAGAGGGAGAGAGAGCGGCCACGCTCCATCCACAGATATAAAATAAGCGCATCACTTTGTCTAAAAGTTTTCAGTTTTTGGTAATTCGAGTTGCCGGTACTCTATTTACTCCCCGCAGCGCATAATATTTTATTTTTCAGCATGCCGTCCATTTCTACGCAATGTCTGGTTTGCAGTGGTAAGTTCGCACCACAATATTTCTCAACTTCCCACAGCCTGTAGACTTTTGTGTCTTGTCAAACCAGCAAGAAGAAAACCCTCGCACTGTACATGATTCTAAAGAAGAGTCATGACGTCTCCGTGAGAGTTATGACCGTCTACGGAAGGCTGTTGCCACCCACTACCTCCACCCCACCCACACCTGCCATCACCTCGTCCTCCTCTTCGCCTCCTTCTTCCCTTTCCTTTCGCCTCGAGTAACACCTCCGCCTCTACCCCCCTTCCTCCTCATCCTCCTCTCCCAGATTTTCCCCGCACACCCCTACCTTAAGATCTCCACCTCTTAAATCTACCCGGCCCAACCGTATCCCATCCCCTTCTATCTATCTCACCAACCCCTCCACCTCCTCACCCCTCCTCCTCCTCTCCTCTACCTCTCCTCCTTCCCCCTCCTACCTACTCCCTCCTTCCCCTTTCTCCACCTCCTCCACCTCCTCCACCTCCTCCTTCCTCCCTTCCTCCTCCTCCCCCCCTCCTCCTCCTCCGCCTCCAACTCCTCCTCCACCTCCTCCTCCTCCTCTCCTCCTCCCTCCTCCTCCTCCTCCCTCCTCCTCCTCCTCCTCCTACTCCTCTCCCCCTTCTTCACTCCTCTACGCAGCCTCCTCCTCCTCCCCGCTCCCTCGTCTTCTCCTCCCCTGCTCCTTTGCTCCCGTAAGGCGAGGAGCACGACGACCCAACAGCAGTCAAGGCGCCCCTAACGATCAAAACTTACAATAGATTTCAGGTCTTGCGAAATGAAGGAAGACGTTCATGAGACCAGATTGATCGGGGACTCAATTCCTCCGGACAACTGGTGAGTTTTGGTGGTAGGTCACGAGTGAAAAAGGAAGCGAGTTCTGTTTCTCCAGGAGCAAGTACGCGACGACATCACTGCAGCCTGCACTGACGTCACAGAAGACACAAATGCGAAAAACACTCTCTATGTCATCCATGCATGGGGAACAAACGACGTGTACAGTAGCGGACTGAAGAAATTCTGGACAGTACAGGAAGTTGATCCGGAAATTCAAGACTAAACTAATCATATCGTTATTTTCAGGAATTCCCCCAGACTAGGAGTATGCAAACGTTTTTACGATAGGCGTTTCAGGCGCAAATACCCGACTGAGGGCTCTTTGTGCACAGGAGAATGTAGACTTCGCAAACTTCTGGGATAATTTCTTTCTACGAGGATCCCATCCTGGTTGGGATTCCATCCTATTTGGGATGACGGACTCCACCTCAGCCCCGTCCGGCCATCCGATTAGGACGTCTGCGAAATGATAAAGTTTCTTCCTTACAGATCAAAAAACGACGAGCGACGGCGGTTAGCAGCCTCACCTTAACCCCTTTCTTACCCCACAGCAACGCTGGATCACGTCCCGTTTCCGCAATACTAATCAAAGTAACTTAAATCAAGCGCCCTTAAAAGTGGACCGTATACGCCCTGCCGTAACACCCTCACCGCAAGGTTACCAAAACTAACAAGGACTTAAATTCTCTACACAATTGCCAGAAGCATTATTTTAAAGCGTAACGATTATTTAGCATACGTTGTTGCCGAAACGCCCGATATTCTCAGTATCACTGAGAAGATTGGTCAACACAAAAGATAAACATTTATTAGCTGAAATAGCCATTCTCAGCTATAAGACATTCCTCAATTGTCGCACGCATAAAGCAGGTGGAGGTGTCATTCTTATATTAAAGAAAATTTGCAAGCATCGAAATCGATAAAGTGAAATAAAGATCATTATGACTCAGTCTACGCCACAAAGATTAAGCTAAACGTAATTTGCTACTATTGGGACAATTATATCGTCCCTCCCAATCTAATGCGGAAGTAGATTGCTCTGTATGACGAGATAAGTCAGTTTGGTGAACAATAATAACCGATACAATTATTTGTGGAGATTTTTAAACCTACCTCATATCAACTGGAAATAATAATTTCCTGCTGATATAGAAGGTATGCGATTGCTTGATATGGTGAACGCGTATATTTAAATCAGGTGTCCGTGAGCTACAATGGATACTAGTATCCTAGATTTAGTTTTTCCCTACCGGACTTTTGATCTGATTGATTACTGCGATATAGGTGACATTTGGCAAACAGTGATCAAGGCTAATCAGATGTCGGCATAAATTGCAATGTAGACCATCACAGAAAATCGGTTATTAGTCACCAAATTATAATAAAGCAGATTTCACAAGATCAGCAGGGTACTACGCGAAGTTGAATGGATTGGACCTACTAAATGGTAATACGCCCGAAAACGATGTGTAACTGTAATTCACAATACACCTCCCAATCGTGTGGAAAAACATGTTCCCATGGTAAGAAAAACGTTTTTGAATAACATAACAACCCAGTTGGAATGAATAATTGAGATCCACAAATCATTGGCAGAAGCGCGAGGCGTATAAAGTTTACAAAAGATCAAATGCAAGACTGTGCGATTCTAGAGAATACAATGACGTCAAACGTCGCTGCAAAGGACTATTAAGTCCTAAAAGACGCGAGTATGAAGAAAAAATTTGCAAAGGATCCAATCACCCGAAAAGGTTTCTTTCAAACGTTCGAAGTAGAAACGTCCAAACAAAAGAATTGACCCCTGAAAGAATAATTAATAATATCTTGGTAAATGATAATAATAGTATGGCGTTCGTACTCAATGAATACTTTATTGCGGTATTTATTAAAGAAGAACGAACCCATTTACCAAACCAGTAAACATGTATGCAGGACTCGAAAGGGATAGACCTGGTAAATAGGCTATATACAGTAACCGTATGATTATCAAGTAAATTTGTGTCCGTGTGTGAAACCCTTTACCCAGCAAAATCCGTGGGGGTGGACGACATCTCGCCGCGACTCCTTCGCGAATGTCAAAGTCAACTTTTCGCTCCCCATTAAAGATTATTTTCAATAAATCGCTATGTGAAAAAATGTTTTCCTAGTGATGTGAAATTACTAATGTTACCATATTCAGACAGGGAGTAAGAGCCTCGCAAGTAATTATCGCCCAATTAGTCTAACGTCCGTGATTGTTAACTATTTGAAGAAAATATTGCGGGATAAAATAGTGTCTTTTCTCGATGAAAATAACTCATACTAAACTCCCAAGCTGGATTTCGATAAGAGATCCCTGCTTAACAAACCTCTGGATTTTTTTAATGTCATTTATTCAAACTGGGACGCTAAAAAAAAAATTCCTCGATGGTATATACCTTGATTTGTTCAGAAGCCTTCGATAGCAGTTCCACAATAAGCGACTGTTTTGACCAAGCTAAGGGGCACATGGCTAGGAGAGCAATTATGTTCCATGATTGGTCGATGGGCTTTCCAAATCGTAACACGGGTATAAATAAATGGTGAGGCATCTGATTGTTAGATGTCACTAGTGGGGTGCCTCATGGCTCGGTTTGGGTCCTACTCGTTTTCTGATATATATCAACGATCTGGACTGCGACTTGTATCTAAATATCAAAATTTGCAGATGACACCAATTGGCGGTAAAGCATTACTAAGAAAACGCGAACTCATAACAAAGTGATCTCGACAACTTCAGATTGGAGTGATAAATGGCATTAAATTCAATTCCGATAAATGTAAAGTAATGCATATGGCAACGATAACCTCAAATATAATATCAATGCAATAATCGTTAACTGAACGACAGCAGGAAAAGATCTAGTGTCATCATCAGTAATGATCTAAAACCAGTTCGCATTGCCTAGCTCCAGTAGAAGGCAATATGATGTTTGGGCTTTATTAAACGTAAACTTGAACATAAAACTCCGAAAGTAATGACACAATTATCACGTCTTGGTTAGGCCGCACTTGTAATATGCCGTTCATTCTGGTCGCCCTGTTTCGTAAAGATCAAGCCAAATTGGAATCAGTGCAAAGAGAGACAACCAAACAAATTCCATCACTGCGAATTCATCTTATGAAGAGATACTTGGCGTAAACTTTAATTAGTTTTCCTTAAAGGATCGTAGAATCCGTGGGGACTTGATAGAAACTTTAAGATCTAAAAGGTTTTGATGTCATTAATCCAGAGGACCTCTCGAGCTATTCACTCAGTGACTAACAAGAAATAATGGTTTAAAACTCAACGGTCAACGTTTTGCATCATCACCGATCTCCGTAAAAATTATTTTCAATGTTAGAGTCGTTGATCGATGAATAAGTTTACCAGCAAATGGTTGTCGGAGCAAACACAATAACTACATTCAAAACAGACTTGGACGCGCAACTGTAAAGTAAATGGGTATTGATAGTGCGAATCGTATCTAGTCCCCGTATCGATTAGTTTATGTATTGGTGAGTTGTAGTTAGTATTTTTCATATCCTATCATTCTGCACTATGAAACTTCCATGTTCCTATCCTCTTTGGGACATGGTAATCATTTTCCAACTGTTTTCTTACAAGTAGTTGATAGTTAGTAGGATGTAGTTCAGCAATACCCTCCGCTATGGACCATAGGTCTCCTGGTGTCTGTTACTCCTATGTAATCCTATGTAAATCCTCGCTCCTCCCCTCCTCCTCCTCCCCCTCCTCTCCTCTCCTCCTCCTCCCCTCCCTCCTCCACCTCAACTAGCCTCTTCCTCCTCCTCCTCACCTCCTCCCCTCCTCCTCCTCCTCCTCCTCCTCCTCCTCCTCCTCCTCCTCCTCCTCAACCTTTCCTCAACCACAACAACAACGTTCTAGGTTTGCTCACGCGATCATCCATCAATTCAACTTTTTTTTCCGTAAACATGTTTTTTGTTCCATCGTTAGTACTTATTTTTACAATCAAGTATCTCTCTCTCTCTCATCTCTCTCTCTCTCTCTTTCTTCTCATCTCCTCTCTTCTCTCGAGGTACTCTCTCCCTCTCGTCTCTCCTCTCTCTCTCTCTCTTCTCATCTCTCGTTCTCTCTCTCTCATCTCTCGCCTCTCCCTCTCTCTCCCTCTCTCTCCTCTCTCCTCTCTCTCTCTCTCTCTCTCATATCTTTTTGTTAGGTGAGGGTGAGGGTGAGGGCTCTCTCTCTTCTTCTCTCTCTCTCTCCTCTCGCTCTCTCGCTCTCTCTTCTATCTCTCTCTCTCTCTCTCATCTCTCTCTCTCTCGCTCTCTCTCTCTCGTTCTCTCTCTCTCTCTCTCTCTCTTCTCTCTCTCTCTCCCTCTCTCTCTCTCTCTCATCCCTTTAGTAGGTCAGGGTGAGGGCTCTCTCTCTCTCTCGTCTCCTCTCTCTCTCTCTCTCTCTCTCTCTCTCCTCCTCTCTCTCTCCTCTCGTCTCTCTTCTACTCCTCCTCTCTCCTCTCTCTTCTCCTACTCTCTCTCCTCCTCTCTCTTCTCTCTCGTCAGCTCTCGCTCTCTCTCTTCACGTGATACTTAAGCCCATTTATCTTTAACTATACTGACTCTTTTGGTAGAGTAAATCATAACATATATTCTGTGTTTCGTTCCTCTTAGTCTCCTCTTTCCTCTCTTCATCAGTCGCCTAATCTCCTTCGCTGCATCGAGAAGAGACCTTCACGTAACTTGTAAAGCCTGTGTATCAGAGGGTAAATAAGCCCAGAACGATCTCATGCAATTTGTGAGATATTACAGATTGTCATTATGTTGTTATTTCTCTTTCCTACTACTACTACTACTACTAACACTAACTACTACTACTACCACTACCACTACTACTACTACTACTACTACTCCTACCACCTTACCACTACCACAACTAACACTACCACATACTACTATTACTACTACTACTATAATACTATACAATAAATTACTACTACTACTACTAACAATCCTACTACTCCTACCTGCTACTTCTACTACGCAAGTTTTTTTTTTTGTAACTACTACTACTACTACTACTACTACTACTACTACTACTACTACTACTACTACTACTACTACACTACTACCTACTATAAACGAACTACTATACCACTTACAAGTACCTTACTACGACTACACTATATCACAATTATACTACTGATTCACCACTATTATTAGTTTACTGCTGCTACTGTTTGCTAATTTCAAAAACACACACAATGTAACAAGTGTTTTCCCACATCCTTTTCACGAGGACACACACTTAAACCCTAGCGACTGGAACAGAAATAGAAGGTTTATACTGAATAATGATAATATGATGATAATGGATGTTAAAAGATAGATAATGATAATAAAACAGTAATGATGGATAAATAATGTTAGTAATACTTATAATGATGATGATGATTATTAGTAAAAAGGAATGTAATGATTTGTATCGAAGAAACGCATGAGGAATTTTTCTGCTTCCATCATACCATCAACCTCGCCACCTGATCCTCGAAGCTTTTTAGGATCCTTTGTTCCCTCCAACACTTCGAACTCGTCAA
>JACEEZ010004702.1:120000-125000 GCA_016584305.1 Chionoecetes opilio | reverse complement strand
AGTCAGCAACAATTATGGTGGTGATGCTTTGAAAATATTGAAGACATTGATTGATGATGACGGTGGGAGTATTGAAAGCAAGTTGTATGAGGGACGAATCAATTAATTACTTTTCTTATCTTGTGCGCGCGCTTCCAAACTCAACATCGTCCGCGTCGACACAAGCAAACAAAAATCACTATCTTGGCGATGGCACTATAAGCGATGCTGCCACCATAACTACCACCACTATCGCCACTATGGGTGATAACGAGAGAGAGAGAGAGAGAGAGAGAGAGAGAGAGAGAGAGAGAGAGAGAGAGAGAGAGAGAGAGAGAGAGAGAGAGAGAGAGAGAGATAATCACATTGTGCGGCATATCTTTCAGGACGTTGTAAGCACGTTGTCAGGACGTTGTAGGGAACAATACAGTAGCAGGCGTTGTTCGGGTGTCCAAAATGTATCTATTGTACCAGGCTAACCCAGAGGGAGTCAGAACCCGGGTTTAACTTGTTTATGTATTGTATTTTTTCAATAATCTGGACTTCCATCCTAAAGTAAGTACAAATCTGGCGAGAAATGGCAACAAAAATAGTTACCAAGCGTTGCCCGGGTTCCTTTTATGTAGATGTTACCGCGTGGTGACCCAGGATGCATCTAGATATCCGTGCCAAGTCTGTTTAACCCCTTGAGACCCAGAACGTAATTTCCATTGTACTTTGGGTACCATTAGACGATTTTTCGTGACTATGACCTGCTTAGTATCTTTGTCGACTAGCTAATTTGGTTCATTTAGTTACTTTTCGTTATTTAATGGTTAACTACAGACGATATTTTATAGCAAAGGAAAGTTCTGGGCGTGAAGGTGTTAAGATGAAATGGCGACGTAGATACAGTACAAATACATAGACAAACTTTCCCTCTTAAAAAAAGTGCATTTTTATAATTTATATTCGAACAAAATGACTTTTTATTTTGTTAATCTTGTCACCTTGCACTCCACAAAGTTTTGGGAGTCGTGGCTTTAAGAGGTTGAGCTGACATTGGTATCGGCAGATTTCTCTCGCACGCGCGCGCACACACACACACACACACACACACACACACACACACACACACACACACACACACACACACACACCCACCCCCCACCCACCCACCACCCACCCACCCACCCACCCACCCACACACCCACACACACACACACACACCCCACACACACACACACACACACACACACACACACACACACACACACACACACACACACACACATTTCCATTTTTCTCTTCTGAATTGGACCATGGGCAAGGAAATATTTCTTAAGCACCACCAACACGGACACTCCTTTTAAGAGTTAGAGCTTAAGAAGTTAACCTTTTCCCCCGTATGTTTCTATTCAAGCTGCAGAATAAGTCACTGCTTAATCATTCATACAGCGCACTAACAAACTGCTTGTCCAGTATGATAGATTTGCGTTCCTCCCTCAATACATATCATTCTTTGCCTGCACGTGACAGACATAATGGCTCTGTCTAGTACAGGTTGGTGTCATGCCAGCATTCATCACTCGCAGCTGACACACAGGCCGATATGAAACATTTTTCTCAATCCTACGGGAATCACACCCTATCACAAAACACACTTGGTGATGCTCGTACGGTGACACAACGCGGGACTAAACCAATGAGAATATTACTATTGTGGATCTTTAACCCCTTCACGCCCAGATCTTTCCTTTGCTATAAAAAGATCGTCTGTGGTTAGCCATACAATAACGAAAAATTACTGAATATACCAAATTAGTTAGTGGACAAGGATACTAAACAGGTTATATCTATAAAATATTGCTTATAATTACTAAAAATCGTCTAATGGTACCCATATTACAATGGAAATTACGTTCTGGGTCTCAAGGGGTTAATGCAGCAAATGACCTTTTTTGACCTTCCTCGCTGTTACTCTCCAAGTCCTTATCGCCTTCCTTCCCACCCCTCCATCTCTAACCCTTTTCTTTCTCTCTTTCTCTTTCCTCTCCGTTACTCTCCACCGCCTTCACTTCCTCCTCACCTTACCGAGGCTTTCATTAAACCACCATCCACTTTGTCCTTGCGTCGATGGTTAGCTAATTCAACCGTGACTCGTAGGAACTAGACGCTCTTTAATTACGTACCCTTGATCAACTAAATGCGGTCAACTTTACCACCCCCCAAATAATGATGTTAACTCCAACGTAAAACAAATGTAGGCTCCAATGAAAAAATACAAATTTAACGAGGAGCCACATTACAATCAAGTATTTCCTGGTCCATTTCATTTTGTTAGTATCAACCACCATGCAAGCAAAATCTAACCAGCGCAGACACTTATAGATTTTCCGAACATCAATGTGACTCAGATCTTCCGTCTTCAGATCTTCAGAACTGCCATGATTCTTGAACGATCATCCTCATGGTGTTACAGAATGACGGATAATAATGATGATCTTGGGCACATCGCTAATTCATTGCTTAGTACCACAAGTTTTTCTTCATGCATCTCTCTTAACACCTCAGAAACAAATATGGTTTACCCATTTGTACGTGTTTACTTTCTTAGCTAGATTTATATTCCAGGAGCTTCTCTCGTTTATGGCTCTTGGCCAAGTTCTTTATATTGAAATAAAAAAAAACCTATGGATACTGCCAAAACTGTATGGGAGAAAATATTGGTTATTGTTGAAAGCATACGTGAAACTTTTGAAATATGAGTTTTGATGAATGGTAATACTGCAAAGTGTGGGGAGTGATATTCAGGGTATTTTCCATTTCAATACGGCAGAACTGTTGATAAGGCTTTGTTATATTAGTACGATTGTTTTAGCAAGAAGATAATCGAACATTCATTCAAGTTAGTTCGAGTTAAGTGAGTGAATAGTCAGGGACATGTAATATTCTTAATTGAGTTGACTATGCGAAACAGTCATCCGGGGAAGCATGGACAGGAGTATTCGCACTGATTGAATGAGATCGAATTATTTTTTAGTTAAGTTATTTGTTCATGAAGTGGAAGGGGATTTTCTCAGTGATATCGAAATGGGTCATGCAAAAAGACGTTTTAAATAATAAATTGTGGATAACTACAAGCTACATACAGAAGGAAACAACGACCAGGATTTTTTGGTCTAACATCCCTGCCTTGCGAATGTTTTATTATATCAGCTCAACGACCTGAACGTTTCCAATTAAGGCTACAGGATCAGCAAAGCGGAGGCTTTCGAAAAGGCTTTTAGAGGCAGCCGATAGTGGTGGCTAGAAAGTGATAGTGAATAGAATAGAGAAAGGATCAGACATTTTGAGAATTTTGATGAACGAATCGGTAAAGATATTAAAAAGGAAAAAAAACCCACAGTGGATAAAAGGATTAGAAGGGAAAATGGAGGAGGTTCAGGAGAAGGAATAGTCACGGTTGAAGAGAATGAATAGCCGCGACCTCTGATTCGCCAACCTTACCTTGTTGAATTGGATGGTGGAGACGTCACCGTCGAGGAGAAATTTATTGTATTACAAGTTAACAAAGGAGTGAAAACTGAGTTTGAAGCCGATTTTCGATAATTGATCGATTTTCGATGACATGATTTTGAATAAAGCAAGTTCATAGTTTCCTAATGTTGACATAAGTCACTCATACCGCTTGTCACCACAAACTTACTTATGCGAAACTAGATTGTCAGTGTTATTATTGATCTGTATAACAAGCGAAAGTTTGTGTGTTTGTTTTGGAGCGAAGTCGACATATCTTAAAGGATCTTTGACACTCCTGGCCAGAGGTCCAGAGCCCAGGCAGGAATAGAAAAAAACCGGCTCCGTGCTCCCTCCGAGTCACGCTGGCATAATATCTACATCACAACAGTGACCTGGGCAACGCATGGTAGGTACCTATGCTAGCATTGCAGTGCATGAATAAATAAAATCTGAGTTCAGACTCCCTCCTGGTCACTGAGGTAATATCTAAATATGAGGCACTCAGCTAACGCCGGCACGTGTGTACGTATGCATGTACACCGTCAAGGACTCTGTCTGGTGGTTGAGTCTGCGCTCTGCACGCACTCAGGCGTCCAAGCATCAAAGATCTCATAAAAAAAAAAGTTCACACAAAAACGCCGGAGCGTTGAGTCTGTGCAGCATCTAATCGTATAATTTAAGCTGACTAAGCGGAAAAATGTTTTTTTTTATATAAAAAATATGACTTATAAATGAATGTCAGGGAGAAAATGTGTCAATGATTTCATAAATGTAATAAAAAAACGCAATGTTTTTAATTTAATTTTATTTTACAGGAAATTGAAGGCAAAAGTATATTAGAGTGGGTGTCAGGTTGACTTTGATGTTTTGGAGATTACATATCTTAAACAGTTAAGTTGATTGTGTTATGTGATTCAATGGACAAGATTGAAATGATATCAGGATCATCTGCTCAGTGTTAAATTAGTAATGAGATCTTAGATGTTTATTGAGGCATATTCACCCTGGAATAATCTGGTTGGTGCTGACTAACAACAACTTAAAGGGACTAAAGATTGTGATTGAGTTTTCACGAGATCGAAAATCGCATCCCTTACCTTAACCCTTTGCTCCATCCTTCCTCTGAAATACTCTCCTTCTTGCACTCCCAAACCCATCTTACTCTCAGATTAAGAGTTTCTTCTCATCTGCACACCGTCCCTATCCTTTCCCCTCACAAGTAAACGATGGTGCATTTTCCCTGAGTGAGAGCCATTAAATTAGCTCCAATTGATGCACATACAATGATGGAAAGAGACAGGTTTCCCTTTTGTGCTTTTGTGTGAGGTGTACAGGAGATAGCAGCCGAGAGGAAGAGAGGTAGAATGAGAGAAATGGAGGGAAGGAGAGAGGTAGAGACCTAGCAAAATGAAGATAATGGGTAGGGGCGTGGATAGTATGTAAGAAACATAAGAGAACTATATGTAAGAAATGAAAGAGGTAACGAAGAAGGATGAACTACAATGTAAAGTATGGAACTG
>JACEEZ010004702.1:110000-115000 GCA_016584305.1 Chionoecetes opilio | reverse complement strand
TGCTTGTTGACTATGGACGAAGATTAATTGTTCGCGTCTTTAGGAGCTTCGGAACATACTAGGCTGCTGTGCTTTCCCAAGGTTTTGAAAGAGAGAGAGAGAGAGAGAGAGAGAGAGAGAGAGAGAGAGAGAGAGAGAGAGAGAGAGAGAGAGAGAGAGAGAGAGAGAGAGAGAGAGAGAGAGAGAGAGAGAGAGAGAGAGTATGTGTGTAGCGTATTGGTGCAAAATATAAAGTAAACACTCACGGAAATTATTTGTTTGTGTCAGTTTTTAAATTTTCCCTTGCATTCCTGTATGAGTTTGCATGTAATTGTGTATGTTTTCTTGTATACTTTACCCTATTGGACTCCTACATCAATATTCTTTGCTGCTTATGGTAGGGGTTGGTGTTGCCGGTACTGTATTGGTTAAGAAATATAAAAGTTTGGTTTAAAAGTAGTAGTACCAGTTGCTGCATTGATTGTGGTAGGTAGCAAAGGTAATAGTAGTAAAGTAGGAAAGTAGTTTAATCAGTAGTTTAGTTTAAGTAGTAGTCAATTTAGTAATAGTTTCATAGTAGTTATTTAGTTTAAGTAGTTAAGCAGTAGTAGTTTATTGGAAGTAGTAGTAGTAGTAGTAGTAGAAGTAGTAGTAGTAGCTTTTGTAGTTTGTGGTGTTAACATTATGATGGGTTGTATTTTATTGATCTGTATTTTCTTACCTCCATAGCCACCTGTATCTCCTTCTGCTTGTTCTTGTTTTCTTAATATTTCCTTACCTTCCTTATTTTCCTTATTCATTATTTTCCTTGCCTTATTTTCCTTATAAATATTTTCTTATTATTTTTTTAGATTGTTCTTCCTTTTCTTCTTCGTCGTCGTCATCTTACTTTTTTTTCCTTTTTTTCTTTTTTCTTCCACTTCTTCATCCTCTTCTTTTCTTTTTTCTTCCACTTCTTCATCCTCTTCGTTTTCTTTTTTCTTCCACTTCTTCATCCTTTTCTTTTCTTTTTTCTTCCACTTCTTCATCCTCTTCTTTTCGTCCTCTTCCTCCTCCTTCCTCCTTCCTCTTCTTTGCTAAATTGATGTTATTATCTTTAGCGTCCTCCTTGTCTTCCTCCTCCTCCTCCTCATTCTGATTCTCTTCCTCCTCCTCCTCCTCCCCTCCTCTCTCGATCTCTTCCTCCTCCCCTCCTCTCCTCCTCCTCTCCTCCTCCTCTCCTCCTCCTCCCCTCCTCCTCCTCTCCTCCTCCTCCTCCTCCTCCTCCTCCTCCTCCTCCTCCCTTCTTCCTCCTCCTCCTCCTCCTCCTCCTCCTCCTCCTCCTCCTCCTCCTCCTCCTCCTCCTCCTCCTCCTCCTCCTCCTCCTCCTCCTCCTCCTCCTCCTCCTCCTCCTCCTTCTCATTTGCACTATGAAACTTCAATGTTCCTATCCTCTTTAGGGACATGGTATCATTTTCCAACTGTTTTCTTACAAGTAGTTGATAGTTAGTAGTATGTAGTTCAGCAGATACCCTCGCTATGGACCAATAGGTCTCCTGGTGTCTGTTACTCCTATGTAATCCTATGTAAAATCCTCCTCTTCCTCTTCCCCTTCAACAGTAAATGAAGGAAGGAGGACGGGAAGGGATAAAGGGTCTTTGGTACAATCTAATAGGAGAGAACGGTAGATGTGGTGGGTGTCATGATTAATGAGAGAGAGAGAGACAGAGAGAGAGAGAGAGAGAGAGAGAGAGAGAGAGAGAGAGAGAGAGAGAGAGAGAGAGAGAGAGAGAGAGAGAGAGAGAGAGAGAGAGAGAGAGAGAGAGAGAGAGAGAGAGAGAGAGAGAGAGAGAGACTACCATCTTATCCATGAAAACGAAAACGCAAGATGATGCCACCATAATCACAAGCAATGACTAGCTACGTACCACCTATCTTCTATGACTATTTACTATCTACTATTTCCGCCAGTCCGTGTGTGTAATTCACCCACGCCCTGATCACGCGCTAGATACGCAATCTCCAGCAGTAAACCTTTCTGGAAGTAGCCTGGAGCTCACAGAGAACGATCTTTAGGTAAAGCTGGGACTCACATATCACACACACCCCATCCCCTTACTCAAGAGGGACAGTAATTGCCCGTATTTTCAGGGAAAGATCTCTCTCTCTCTCTCTCTCTCTCTCTCTCTCTCTCTCTCTCTCTCTCTCTCTCTCTCTCTCTCTCTCTCTCTCTCTCTCTCTCTCTCTCTCTCTCTCTCTCTCTCTCTCTCTCTCTCTCTCTCTCTCTCTCTCTCTCTCTCTCGTTCCCTTAATGCCTAGTTAGTACCTGCCCCCCAGTCCTTCAAATCGACTTTTAAACACGTCAATTAAGTCGTATGATTGCTTTATTAAGTACACAGCCAGATAAACAAAAAATGAAGGGACGCTTGGCTACGTTTTTTCCGTCGCGGCGCACAAAATGTATGTCAACACAATCACTTGACTCATGGATGCTGATGTGGGGGATGATGGCGTGCTTTTTTTATATTACTATTTTTATTGAAACAGAATCTACATAGAAAAGTAGATTATAACTGATTGCATTAAGGCAGTAAAATGCTATATACCAATGTAACCTTAAGCTATGTATTCTATTGAGTCCATCAAGGTTATTGTTTCGATGAGACATTAACCCAAACAGTAGAGTTCATCTGCATTTTTAATATCAATTTTGAGTAGATTTTTTTTAATTCTTCGAGTAAGAGGATTATTGTGCTACATTTTCTTCCTTCTTTATTTGAGTTATTAGTCAAAACAGGAGTTAAACAGTTCTTAGTAAAAATTCAGCACACACACACACACACACACACACACACACACACACACACACCACACACACACACACACAGACACAGACACAGACACAGACACACAGACACACGACCACAAGACACTGACACAGACCAACACAGACACACAGACACAGACACAGACCAGACACAGACACAGGCACAGACACAGACACAGACTACAGGCACAGACACAGACACAGACACAGACACAGACACAGCACAGCACGCACAGGACACAACCAGACCTAGACACAACACAGACACAGACACAGACAGACACAGAACCACACAGACACAGACACAGACTACAGGCACAGACACAGACACAGACACAGACACAGACACACAGACACAGACACAGACACAGGCACAGACACAGACACAGACACAGACACAGACACAGACACAGACACACACACAGACACAGGCACAGACACAGACACAGGCACAGACACAGACACAGACACAGGCACAGACACAGACACAGGCACAGGCACAGACACAGACACAGACACAGACACAGACACAGACACAGACACACAGACACAGACACAGCCACAGACACAGACACAGACACACACACAGGCAATTTAGTAGGAAGAGGAGGTGGATGAGGAATATATAGGAAGAACGCATGGGAGTAATTAATCGACAGGCACATGGAAGTGACACTGGGCGATTCTTTCTATCCTTCCTTCCCTTATGACTCCCTCTCATGCGTGGTGAGAAGATGAAGGCGATGGGAGGACCCGACACCCTTAGAAGCCTTGGAGGGGCGAGGGAGACTGTCTATGGAAAGGCAAGGCAAGGAGGCAAGGGGGAAGAGGTGGTGAAAGGGTGTTTGAATGGATACTAATATGATGGAGGGAGTGGTGTGTGCGGCGTGATTGATTGCTATTAGTGGTGTGTGTGTGTGTGTGTTTGAGAGAGAGAGAGAGAGAGAGAGAGAGAGAGAGAGAGAGAGAGAGAGAGAGAGAGAGAGAGAGAGAGAGAGAGAGAGAGAGAGAGAGAGAGAGAGAGAGAGAGAGAGAGAGAGAGAGAGAGAGAGAGAGAGAGAGAGAGTGAGAAATTGCCAAGGATAAAATTTATTTCGAAAGAATAGGGCTTTACTGATATTTTTATTGCTTAAAGCCGATTCTGGAATGGAGGATGAGGAAGGGGGAGGAAGAGGAAGAGAAAGAGGAATTGGAAGAAGAGGAGGAGGAAGAGAGGGGGTGCATGATAATAGGCGGAATAACGGGAAAACGTGAATCTGGGAATACTGTGAATACTCCGAACACACATACGGGACAATAGGCATCAGATATTGCCTTTGAAATTATCAGAACACTACCTTTTTATTTTCGTTTACAATCATTCTGACACTGTTTAGCTAAGTGACATAGCTTTTTTTTGTTATTTTAGAATATCTGATGGATGGGAATAGCTTTTCGCGGCTGACAATGCGCCGAGAATGACTGATTGCTGAAATGTCGGTGCCGGAAATGTATAGATCCGGCAAGTTGCTATGACATGTGGACTGACAGCCGTGAATTACAGGGGCGCGTAGCCAATGTTGCGTTCACAGATAGGGGGAAATTTCGGAGAGTGGAACAAGGGAAAACTACACATGCACGGGGCACTGAATGGACAAAATATATGCAAACGTTTATATGCAACTGCAGAATAACATCAGGTTTTGGTGTGTTTTTTTTTTTTTTTTTTACATCACAAAGGACTGGCCAAGGGCACAACAAAAAGAGGTAACACAAAGCCCGCTTAGTTGCCAGTCCCTATAAAGAAGATAGTAAGAGAATAAAAAAAAAGTGGGCTGGGCCAATTTAGTTCGGGAGGTGTCTTGTTACTCTTCTCTTGAAAAAATTTAAGTCATAGGAAGGTGGAAAAATAGAAACAGGTTGGTATGTTTAGGTCTATATTTCAGCGTTACCTTTAAGTTCTTCTTCCCCTTGCATGCCGCCAGTCTCATCTGACGCACTTTATATTCCGACCACGGGGAGGAAAAAGTAACATAGGTAAATGGAGAGCGTATAGGTTTTCTGGTAAAAATGGAGAATATTTAGTAAGAGGATGATAGCTTATAGGCTACGCCGAAACAATGGTAGGACACGTTTTGAAAGAGAGAAAAAGCTTAGAATATATGAAGAATAAATCGTAGACAAAGTTTTGCGTCATGCAGGTATAGGCAGACAATTGTATATGATATGTAGCTTT
>JACEEZ010004702.1:102500-105000 GCA_016584305.1 Chionoecetes opilio | reverse complement strand
TTTATCTATTCTGATTTTTATACACCTACATACTTACGCATACATATACATACACACATATATACATACATGAACACATACATATATGCATACTCGTATATACACTCATACATAAATACATACATACACACGCATACACAAATACATACACATACACACATTCACAAATACACACATATACACACATATACATATTCATCCACACCTACATGATCATACACAGGTACCTATAGTAACGATTCGTATCCAGCAAATAATTCTCGTTTAATCCTCGACTTGAACATGTTCTTGGAAGTGGAATTTTTAGTGTCGTCTGAGAGTGTAAATTCAGTCTATCACTTGAGTGCACTATGTCATTTATGTATATCAAGAATAGTATAGGTCCCAGAACTGATCCTTGAGGAATGCCATATTTGATTGGCGAGAGAGAGAGAGAGAGAGAGAGAGAGAGAGAGAGAGAGAGAGAGAGAGAGAGAGAGAGAGAGAGAGAGAGAGAGAGAGAGAGAGAGAGAGAGAGAGAGAGAGAGAGAGAGAGAGAGAGGTGTGGTCGTTCGTTCGAGAGAGAGTGGTGGTCGTTCGAGAGAGAGAGAAAAAAAGGGTGGTCGTTCGAGAGAGAGAGAGTGTGTGGTGTTCGTTCAAAAGAAGTTCGTGAGAGGTGGAAATAAGAATGGATCTTTTGATAGCAATGTTGAGCATAATTATAGAGCGGGAGGTGTAATACGCAAGATTATTAAACTGCAAGATGAGTGCAACATTGACTCTTGTGTGCCACTAGTATGCGTATAAATGCTGCAAATATGTTCCAATTTTGTCCAATTATCCAGTATACACATTTTGTTGCACTGATTGTAAGGGCGCATCACCAGCTGTATGTACGCTGTTTTTTCAGGTGCGGAATCGGAGCTTCTGTTAAAGATCTTTGTCTCACCCATAGAAGTGCTTATTATTTTTGCTTGCCTGGCATGATTGAGCATAGATAAGTAGATAGATAGATAGGTAGATATTTCATTGTTCACAAAAATGCATAAAAATAAATTACATGATATACCAAAATCACTGATGGACCAAAAATGTATTCTAATCAGTAATAAACCAAAAGTATCAAGTGTCTAGAAATATGTATATGGGAAACGTTGTGGCGCCTTAGTATTATTTTCACATTAAAATTCTACTTCCATGTAATATATATGTCATTTCCTATCAGCTCAATCTAAAAAAAAGATAAGTAAATTTTCTTGTCAATATGAAACTCAATAGGATGATAGGAACCCTCTGCTGTAGAAACCCTTAGCCGAGGACTGCATGTTGGAGTATACACTGGACGTCAAAAGTATAAATACCCACAATAAACAGAACATAGTAACTTAAATACCATATACTTCTTCTAACAAACAAACGTGAATTCAGGAGGGAAGACTGGCATGTAAGTCTAAGAAACCTAAGGAAGGAAGATAAATAGCCTACATGCGCTATAGGCTCAACGTAAGATAGAAAAAAATTAAAATCGTGGGGCTTGAGAAACAAATTGTAAGATCCATGGCAATGTATCAGACTAAAAAGAAATTAGGGAAAGTGAATTAGAATACCCTTGATACCACCTAGAGGCTTTAATGGCCTCTGGGTGGCAATGAGTGAAGACGACGGAAGCGAAAGACATTAAGAGACGTCAGAGAGAGATGATGTACGGAAAGGAATACTTAAGGGGTAGTTCATTATACAGAAAATGTATTCTGTTTCTCTATAACGCATCCGTCATGTAGCTCAAGAAGTAATGAATAGGATAGATAGAAGAAAAATGGTTTGACATGTTAATAGCTAAATGCCAGAAGTCACGAGAGGAGTTTGATTTATAAAGATATTGACATTTTCTATGAATGAATGAATTTTTGGTTAGTTGAAGAAAATATTTAGTATGCTTACGGGCAGCGATATAAAGGGCGTGAGTTTCATGAGATGTATGGTTACGGTACCGTCTGTGAGTGATGAATAGGGTGTGCAGTACTAGAGCTAGTAGGAATGTACTCATATATGTGGTTTGACATTCTTGAGACCATTCATCACATATTGATCAGTGCAGCGTTATGAATGTTGGTAGAAAAACCCCTGGTAATAGATACACCATACGCAATGTATCGCTGAAAAGATCAGAAAGTGAAAAAGATCTTGGAGTAAGGGTGAGCCCAGACTTCCGACCTAAGAAACAATGTATTGAAGGTAGAAATAGAGCTAATAGAGTGTTAGGATTAATTACCAGAAGTGTTAAAAGTAGAAGTGCGGAATTTATTCTAAAGCTTTATCTGGCTCTAGTCAGACCTCACCTAGACTATGCAGTTCAGTTTTGGTCTCCATATTACAGGATGGATATAACCTTGTGCCCTTGTTAGAATCAGTGCAGAGAAGGATGACCAAAATTATTCAAGGGATGCGTAACTTTAGTTATGAAAAGAGATTGAAGCTATTAAAGTTACACTCACTCGAGAGACGCAGAATAAGGGGCGAT
>JACEEZ010004702.1:85000-97500 GCA_016584305.1 Chionoecetes opilio | reverse complement strand
GAGAGAGGAAGGAGAGAATAATTAAGGAGCAGTACCACGAAACAGCCTTTTGAATATCACACAATTTTCCGCTCTGTTCGATGGTATTCATTTGGGAAACAGCATTTTATTGAACTTTAAAGACCCATTTCAGAATAATATTCTCCACTAAATGTTTCCCTCTGTTTCTCTCTCTATCTGTATATCATTTCATACCTTTATTTTCTCATTTATTCAACCATAAGTTCGAATTCCCTAGAACCCATTGTTGTTTGTGAATGTAATGGGTTCGCAAATGTACACATCATCACTTGTTGCTTCCATTATTGGTTGTCGTAATGTCGAAAGGTAATCATTGTTATTTTTATATTCCTGTTAACTTTAATTTTTACTGTTTCAGACTTGTTTGCTAATCGGATAAGTAGGTAAATATGCAGTAGTGTGGTGTCCGTGACTTGTGGTGTGTGTGTGTGTGTTTGTGTGTGTGCATGTGCATGTTTGGTGTGTGTTGTGTGTTGGTGTGTGTATGTGTGAGTGTGATTTGTGTAGTGTGTGTGTGTGTGTTGTGTGTAGTGTGTATTGTGTGTTTGTGTTCTGTGTGTGTGTGTGTGTGTGTGTAAGTAGTGTGTTGTGTGTGTAGTGTGTGTGTGTGTGTGTGTGGTGTGTGTGTGTGTGTGTGTGTGTGTGTGTGTGTGTGTGTGTGTGTGTGTGTGTGTGTGTGTGTGTGTTGGTGGGTGTAGAAAGAGAGAGATAGAGAGATATTGCAACTCCAGACCTTCGGGGTAAATGTCCTTACAAAGAAATTCAAAGTGTAAGTTATACGGCTCACCAACAACAATCCCTTTGATTTACAATATACATGTATGACAAAAACACACCAGGAATATGCATCATTCACCCTATCAAACACAGACGATTTCTTCCCCTCTCAAGTGGTGATCGTGATGCGTATCGAGTCAGTTTAGCTTTTGTTGTGTAGATGCGATGCCAATTCAAGTGAGTGGTATTGAATTGTAGAGATTAAGGGATAGGGTGGGAAAGATATTCGTGTACAGTCTATAGTCATTCCTAGTGCACCAGTTAGGGTTAACGATGAGATTTACTGGTAACAGAAACGTGTGTGTGTGTGTGTGTGTGTGTGTGTATATATATGTGTGTGTGTGTGTGTGTGTGTGTGTGTGTGTGTGATGTGTATGTGTGTGTGTATGTGTATGTGTATGTGTATGTGTATGTGTGTGTGTATGTGTGTGTGTGTGTGTGTGTGTTATGAATATGCTAATAAATGATGGGAAGATGGAACGATTGAATGATAATGAGGGAGCCATAAATATGCATTTTATGATTGGAAGTGTGGAAAGGGGAAGACTCTATATTTGGCAGTAGGTTGTGGTGAAAATAATGATAATGATAATACTGATAAAAAGGAAACAAATTAAATGATGGTTATATTAATAATAATTATGATATCAATAATGATAATGATAATCATGTTTGAGTATGCATGATAACATTATTATTGTTGAAATTATTATTTTTATCATTATTATAATTATTTGCATTATTATTATCACTATTATTAGTTAGTGTTTTTATTATTATTTATTATTATTATTTATATTATTTCCATTATTGTCATTATTAATATCCATAGTAATATGATAAGGAGAGCGATGATATATATTTATTTTATATTTCACGAGTATTTAAGACCTTTCGTGGTTTCGCGTGAGCCATTTTTAGTCTTTTATGGCAAAGCCTACAAACTAGCAGTTTGTAGTTTTGAGGCTGAAATTTTTTTCACTGTGCATGCAGCTACTGTTCTCCTTGAGCAAGGGGATGTGGTGTGTGTGATGTATGAGGTCTCAGCCTTACCCATAGATCAGCTCTCTCTCACCTCTCAGCTTACTACCGTGTGGGTGACAGTTGCCGATCAGCAGTCCAGTACATATTGCAGCGGAACTCGTAACGTCACGTAATAACGCCACGCTCCAAGTGATGCTTCCCTGAAAGAGCTTAAAGCTCATAGAGACCGATCCTTGGGTAAAGCTGTGTAAGTGTGTGTGTGTATGTGCGTGTGTGTGTGTGTGTGTGTGTGTGTGTGTGTGTGTGTGTGTTGTGTGTGTGTGTGTGTGTGTGTGTGTTGTGTGTGTGTGTGTGTGTGTGTGCGTGTGTGTGTGTATGTGTGTGGTGTGGTGTGGTGTGGTGTGGTGTGTGTGGTGTGCTGGGGGTGTGGGGGTGGGGGGGTGGGGGTGGGGGGGGTGTTGCGTGTATATGTGTTCTTTGCTCGACACACAGCTCACGCCAGGCTTTAGAGGCAAGAGACTTCCTGTGTTGGGGCCTGAATCTTGATATCGGAATTGTATGAATATATTGGCAGTAGTCGATATCGTATACAGGTGTAACAGCTACGTAAAAGAACCAGCCAGGAACTAACCCTTAAGAGCAAAGCGAGCCTGAGGTATGCGCGATGATGCTTTATTTTAAGTGTTCCCATGTGCACAGCCAAAGCCTCCTAGAACTCCATGCTCAGGCCTTGTATTTTAAGAGGCCTTGGCACAGCTCAGCTTTCGTTCCATGACCCAAACAACCTTCACGTGTCTGAAATATGAAAAAGCCGCGTCAGACTCCACCCTTGGGATAGAAATAACACACGGAAGGGATGTTTTTGAAGTTTTTCCTCGTGACTGACAGCTGGGAGGAGAAAGCGTCTGTAGTCACATATATCTGGAATCCACACAAGAGTGGATGACAAACTAAGAGAGAGAGAGAGAGAGAGAGAGAGAGAGAGAGAGAGAGAGAGAGAGAGAGAGAGAGATCTTTTTAAGGTGGTGAGGGCGATCCGAGGGCCGCTCTTCACCTCAGCCTCACGGGAGCGCCTTGACATCGGGGTTGGAAGGGGAACAGATTGTAAACCAGACGCCTCGCTCCCCTCAACACGGAAATTTGATGAACGCTTTCAGTCTGCCTTCCTCATCTTGTGTATCTAGAGCGGGGAAAATCCGGCTCCTGGTAGCACTTTTAAGAGAGAGAGAGAGAGAGAGAGAGAGAGAGAGAGAGAGAGAGAGAGGAGAGAGCAGAGAGAGAGAGAAGAGAGAGAGAGGAGGAGGAGAGAGGAGAGAGAGAGAGAGAGAGAGAGAAAGAGAGAGAGAACACTACCTCCTGAAGTGCGAGGCAGCCTCCCACATCAGGGAACGCCTCCCACCTCATCCGCAGCCCGGACATCCAGGTACCGCCCCCGCTGCTGCTGCGGTAATTAGATCTGTCCCTCTGGACACTCTCACCTCCACCGTTCGGGAGTACCCCTCCCCCAAGGTAGCTCCAATACACTGCCTTTTTTTATTGTAATGCCATAATTCCACAGGCGGGCTGCTATAGGGAAAAGCTCGCGTCAACCACAGTGTTGACAAAATATTGACAACAGAGAGGAGAGAAGAAGAAGGAGAGAGGGGAGAGAGAGAGGGGGAGAGAGAGAGAGAGAGAGAGAGAGAGAAGAGAGAGGAGAGAGAGAGGGAGAGAGAGAGAGAGAGAGAGAGAGAGAGAGAGAGAGAACAAAAAATCGTAATAAAAGTATCTTGGAGGTTCATTTTATTTACCATTTATTTACATTTATTATTTATTTACTATCATATTACCATTTTCCATTATTTATTACCATTTTCCATTATTTAGTACCATTCATTCACATTTATTGATTTACCATTCATTCACATGTTCATTTTATCACAACTGTCACATGGATAAAGTGACATTGATTCCTAATAGACGTAAAAACATATATCCCATAACCTATTTTTTCCTCTTTTCTCATCCTCCACCTCCATGTCTCTTACTACCTTCCCTTTAACTGAACTGATTGAGTCCCTTTTTTTCGACACAGAAGCCTAACAATCTACTCTCCTTCCTTTTGAACCAGTTTCCTTTTAATCCCATTTTTTTCGTCATCGGTATATTTTGTTTCTGTCACGGGCTCTCAAAGGAATGAGTTTTTCGCCGAGCCCCTTCACTCTATCCCTGTCTTTGGGCTCGGATCTTTGGTTTGTTTTTGCTTGGCTGTCTATTTTTTTTTATATATGTTGCTGTCTTTTTTTGTGTGGCTGGGTTCGTGTCTGTCTGTACTTGTCTTATCATGTCGTGTGTGTGTGTGTGTCTCAGTTTCCCCCCACCCCACTCTCATACACACACACACACACTCTCTCTCTCTCTCTCTCTCTCTCCTCTCTCTCTCTCTCTCTCTCTCTCTCTCTCTCTCTCTCTAGGAATTCCATGTATATATGAATATAAAATTCAAATATAATATTCTGAGTGTTTTATGCTCGAAATATTCTGATTCAAAGAGTTTCGGAAATGAGCAACTCGTATTTTCATTTAGTCATCTTAGTTGAAAATATTTAGCCAACGATATTTTTTTTCATCGAGCAAGAAGTCGAAAATAGAAAGAGGAGAAGAAGAAAGCGTAGTAAGGCGGTGAAAAATTTGTGGAAAAACGAATTGTAGATCAAAGGAGTAACAGAGGAGTAGCAAGACACAGATGAGCCCACCCCAATTTTTACATTAACTTTTTGTGTTCTTTATAGGGAAGGCAATCAAGCGGACTTTTTGAATTTTTTTTTTTGCCCTTGGCCAGTCCTTTGTGATGTAAAAAAAAGAAGGTAATATTAGCACATAACCCTTAAGAGTGACGGGTTCGTCCTCCATACCCCTTGATTTGTGGAGGAGGAGGAGGAGGAGGAGGAGGAGGAGGAGGAGGAGGAGGAGGAGGAGGAGGAGGAGGAGGAGGAGGAGGAGGAGGAGGAGGAGGAGGTTTAAAGGAGGAGGAGGAGGAAGAGGAAGAGGAAGTGGTGGTGGTTTAGAGGAATGGAGACAGGAGGGATGAAGGATGGTGACTGGCTTTCCAATTAAACTTTCTTTGGTGACGTAAATGGCTTGAGAACCATTGTAGGGAATTAATTGTTTGGGAAAATTTTGCATCCATTGCGTACATGCATATGTGTGTGTGTGTGTGTGTGTGTGTGTGTGTGTGTGTGTGTGTGTGTGTGTGTGTGTGTGTGTGTGTGTGTGTGTGTGTGTTGTGTGTGTGTGTGTGTGTGTGTGTGTGTGTGGTGTGTGTGTGTGTGTGTGTGTGTGTGTGTGTGTGTGTGTGTGTGTGTGTGTGTGTGTGTGTGTGCTAATAATGTGTTTCTTGTTTTCATACAGGTGAGATGTGAGGTCCCGCGGTTCGCATTTATGTCTTCTGGGTAAGATACTATTTCTTGTACTCTATGCTATGCGTGCTACATTTTTTTTTTATAAATGTTGCCTCGTTATTTCTGTGCCTTCTTTGTTTACGTAACGTTTATGTGGTAAATGATTCCACCAATTTTCCTGTACAAGCTAACATTTAACTTGTACTGATGAATTGTTATTTTGCTACATCAATGTGAGATGGTTATACAAGTAACCATTAAGCCCCGAGTTACCTGTCCCCGGGCCGCATATTTCCTGTTCTCTATGCGAGTATGTGGTTTCCGAGTGAAGACGTTTGGCTGTAGACCCGAAACTAACTATAGGATAATCTCGAAAATACCCTCATTGTGATTTCCACGCAAAGTTACCATGCATTGACCAGGAAAACCTAACCTACCGTGACCGTAACCTAACGTAACCTAACCTAACGTAACCTAACCTGACGTGTTCAAGAGTAAACCCCACATACTCTCCCAGAAAACGTGAATATGCCCCCGGGTGTCTCATGGCAGTTTAATTAACTTTGATTGCCCTCATGCCTAGGTGGAGTCTCCTTGACCACTGTCGCCTAGTTGGGTCTAATGGCAGACAGGGAGGCAATTTCGGGCAGCTCCTTGATTACAAAATTGGCCAGGCATTACTGGTGCTTAACCCCTTGAGGCCCAGAACGTAATTTCCATTGTAATTTGCGTACCATTAGACGATTTTTGTGAATATCAGCAATGTTTTAATAGATATAACCGGTTTAGTATGCTTGTCGACCAACTAATTTAGTATATTCAGTTACTTTTGGTAATTTCATAGCTAACAACAGGCGATTTTATATTTTAATGGCAAGATCTGGGCGTGAAGGGGTTAAACGCAAATTTCACGGCGACGGTACCATTATTGCATCACACATGACCCTTCTCTAGTATGGAAATATTTCGTTTTGTTGTTGTTGTTGTTGTTGTTTGCATCGATATACACCAAGGCAAAGAGGTAAATGGAAGCAAGATGATTAATATTTGAGTAAAGAAAGTAGTATTTTCTTCACACAATCTGATTACTTTGCTCGATTCTATGCAAGTATTAATTCCGATTCATCCTCTGTCGGCGTTGTGGACATTGGTCAGGGCATTGTTGTGTCTGATCTCTAAAGTGATTCATTCTTTATCCCGCCCATCATAATTGTTTCATTCCAGTCATTATAGGACCGATATTGGACATTCGTCAGTATACGTATAGTGTGATGGTTGGTTAGTAGTTTGGTAGTAGGTTAGTTTGTAGTAGGTAGTAGTGGGATCATTGGTTATTCAGTAGTGTGATAGTTAGTTAGTAGAAGGTTGATTAGTTGTAGTAGTTAGTAGATTGGTAGTAGGTTAGTTAGGAGTAGGTAGTAGTTAGTAGTTTGGTAATAGGCTAGTTAGTAATAGGTAGTAGTTATAAATTTGGTTAGTTAGTTAGGTTTGGAAGTTTGGAAACGATTAATTAGTAGAAGGTAGTAGTTAGTAGTTTGGTAGTAGGTTATTCAGTAGTAGGTAGTAGTGGCTTCATTGGTTATTCAGTAGTAGGTAGTAGTGGCTTCATTGGTTATTCAGTAGTAGGTAGTAGTGGCTTCATTGGTTATTCAGTAGTAGGTAGTAGTGGCTTCATTGGTTATTCAGTAGTAGGTAGTAGTGGCTTCATTGATTATTCAGTAGTAGGTAGTAGTGGCTTCATTGATTATTCAGTAGTAGGTAGTAGTGGCTTCATTGATTATTCAGTAGTAGGTAGTAGTGGCTTCATTGATTATTCAGTAGTAGGTAGTAGTGGCATCATTGATTATTCAGTAGTAGGTAGTAGTGGCTTCATTGATTATTCAGTAGTAGGTAGTAGTGGCTTCATTGATTATTCAGTAGTAGGTAGTAGTGGCTTCATTGATTATTCAGTAGTAGGTAGTAGTGGCATCAGTGGTTATTCAGTAGTAGGTAGTAGTGACAGCATTGATTATTCAGTAGTAGGTAGTAGTGGCATCAGTGGTTATTCAGTAGTAGGTAGTAGTGGCTTCATTGATTATTCAGTAGTAGGTAGTAGTGGCATCAGTGGTTATTCAGTAGTAGGTAGTAGTGACATCATTGATTATTCAGTAGTAGGTAGTAGTGACATCATTGATTATTCAGTAGTAGGTAGTAGTGACATCATTGGTTATTCAGTAGTAGGTAGTAGTGGCTTCATTGATTATTCAGTAGTAGGTAGTAGTGGCTTCATCGGTTATTCAGTAGTAGGTAGTAGTGGCTTCATTGGTTATTCAGTAGTGTGAAGGGCGTTACAGAGAAAGGTCACTCTATTGAAACTATGTCAGACTTTTTCTCTCAGATTTATCTCTCTCACTCCCAAGTTTCCGGGTCTTCACAGGGGACATTCACCTCACCCTTGTACGCACACACTCACTGGTAACGTCACTCCTTCCTTCCTCGAAATGCAGAAAAGACTTGTAAATTTGATTTTTATCTTACCTTCTTCAAATCTCAACTCTATTACCGGCGGACATAGACAGACAATACAGACGGACAGACAGATAGGCAGACAGAGAAACAGACAGACAAACGACATATTACCAGACAAATTGACACACAGACAGACAGAAACACAGACAGAAACACAAAGACATACACATATTGATAGAAAGATTGACAGGCAGACATACATAGAAACAGACAGATAGACAGACATATTGACATGCATATTGACAGACAGATTGTCAGACAGATTGACAGACAGACAGATTGACATAGATACACAGACAAAACAGACAGAGACACAAACAGACACAGCCAGACAGACATACGGATTGACAGACAGACAGACAGATTGACAGACAGACACACAGACAGAATAACAGACAGACATATATATAAATAGATTGAGACTTTGACAAAAACGAAAAAGAAGACAGCATGATGGAACTTTCAAGCGGTGGAGGGTAACATTTGGGAGAGAGAAAAATCCACACAATCAAGAGAGAAATATTGTGGGGTAAAGAGATTGAGGTTGCAGAGACGTTTTGACGCGTGAGACCTGGGAATGAAGATAGAAATTCAGAGAAGGTGACGAACGTGCACAGAAAGTGATCAGTTTTCTTGCCGAGGACACGAAAACTGCAAAACATTGACGAATACGAAGACATCCATTGTTGTCTGATATTTGTGTGTCTCTCTGCCTGTTTGTCTCTCTTCTGTCTGTTTGTCTTTCTGTCTGCTTGTCTGTCTGTCTGTCTGTCTGGCTGTCTGGCATGTCTGTCTGTCTGGCTGTCTGGCTGTCTGGCTGTCTGGCTGTCTTGTCTGTCTGTCTGTAGGTATGCATGTCTATTTGTTTGTTTGTTTGTATCTTAATTGCTGTGTTCATTCTTTCGCTAAATTGGGTGGGTGGGTGGGTGGGTGGGTGTGTTTGTGTTTGTGTGTGTGTGTGTGTTTGTTTTCCTGCTAGATGTATTCTTGTTTCGCTTCCATTTATATCCCTGCCTTCGTGCAATATTATTTAGATGTGCTATGTTATGCACCTACCCGGGAACTCTCTCTCTCTCTCTTTCTATCTTTTTTTTTCTCCCTCTCTCTCTCTGGTTTTTTTTTTTCTCTCTCTCTCACTCTCTCTCTATCTCTGCTTTGCCTTGTCATGATAAAAATATTGGGAATACTGTGATAATAATAATAAAAACAATAATATCAATAACAATAAAGTAAGTAATGACAATGAAAAAACGAATGCAATTAATAGTAATATTGATAACGATATTTGAAATAGCACTTACGTACATCAAGCATAAATATAATACCTAATGATTTCTGGCAACATTAAAACAATACTATAATACTTTTCTCCATCTCGCATGATGCTAAAAAAATATATGCGTAAAGGAAAGCTGTTTACATTGAACATTCATCTTGTTATTATACATGTCATCAAGCAAAACCTGCATTATTCAACGACGAGATTAAATTGCAAGGAGTGAACATTTTTAATACCTTTAAGCGAAGCATTTGGGGCTCTTTATCACCTCGATGCGCTGATCCCATTATATCGCTCGCTCTGAACATGCAATATAACTTTTAGTGATATTACGGTAGTATGTGGTCATATTTCACTCTTTAAAACAATAGGCAAATCCATAATATATATATATTTTTTTTCTTCTGTCGCTCTCTCTCTCTCTCTCTCTCTCTCTCTCTCTCTCTCCTCTCTCTCTCTCTCTCTCTCTCTCTCTCCTCTCTCTCTCTCTCTCTCTCTCTCCTCTCTCTCTCTCTCTCTCTCTCTCTCTCTTCTTCTCTCTCTCCTCTCTCTCTCTCTCTCTCCTCTCTCTTCTCTCTCTCTCTTCCTCTCTCTCTCTCTCTCTCTCTCTCTCTCTCTCTCTCTCTCCCTCTCTCTCTCTCTCTCTCTCTTCTCTCTCTCTCTCTCTCTCTCTCTCTCTCTCTCTCTCCCTCCGTCTCTCTTCTCTCTCTCTCTCTCTCTCTCTCTCTCTCTCTCTCTCACTTTTTCACAAACACCCACACACCTGTACATATAAAAAACATTATGAAGCGTTTTAATACACTTATAATACATGCATTGAAACAAAGGATATGTGCCCTCACTACTTCTCTCTCTCTCTCTCTCTCTCTCTCTCTCTCTCTCTCTCTCTCTCTCTCTCCTCTCTCTCTCTCTCTCTCTCTCTCTCTCTCTCTCTCTCTCTCTCTCTCTCTCCTCTCTCTCTCCTAGCAACACCACACACCACACACACACACACACACACACACACACACACACACACACACACACACACACACACACACACACACACACACACACTTTATCCTTACTTTCCCTCTGTCCTTATCCCCTTCACTTTGCATTTCCTAATTCCTTCTATGTCTTTCTGTCCCTCGTATACGTTCGCTGTCCTTCCCTCTCCTCTTCCTTCCTCCTTTTTCCTTTCATTTTTTCTTTCCTCTTTTCTTTCCTCTTTCCCTCACATCCATCACGTTCCTCCTTCCTCCTATTTATCCTTATTCTCTATCCTTCATCCTTTATCCTATTTCCTCTGCCTTGCAAGTCTAGGGAAGTGGTAATGTGTGATCATCATTAATTTGTGAATCCACGTGTGTACCTACATAATTAAATAGTCAGTTAATTTTCCACTTGGTCCGAGTAGAGGACATGCATAAAAGCCCTTAACCCCTTGAGACCCAGAACGTAATTTCCATTGTAATTTGGGTACCATTAGACAATTTTTAGTGCATATAAGCAATGCTTTATAAATATGACCTGTTTAGTATCCTTGTCGACTAACTAATTTGGTATATTCAATTACTTTTCGTTATTTTATGGCTCGACAACATACAATTTTTTATAGTGAGGGAAAGATCTGGGCGTGAAGGTCTATTGGACCTAATGCAAATACTTGATTGTAGTGATACAGTAGTACGTAGTAGTAGTAATATTATTATTATTATTATTATTATTATTAGTAGTAGTAGTAGTAGTAGTAGTAGTAGTAGTAGTAGTAGTAGTAGTAGTAGTAGTAGTAGTAGTAGTAGTAGTGGTGGTAGTAGAAGTACATAGTAATGGTGAGATCATAATATATATATGTAAAGATGGACTGATTATATTATATTTCTGTCCAGTCAAGGAAAAAATGATAATGGTTTCTCCTAATGCAAAGTAATTAGTTTCTGGGTTTTTTAATCTCTTTTGCTACTAGAACGCATTTTTGTTTTGTATTTTTGAGAGGAAGTTCAAGCTATGCAAAAATCTCTCGTTTTTTTCGAATAAGGCTTAATGCAGTGATTGGTTATTATTGTAGTTTTTTATCCAAACCGAGGAAAATGAATCTTCTTTTATCGGATTATAATCATGGGTGCCTTAAGCGTCTCGTTGTATTGTAGCTTTTAGTTCTTTTGATAATTACCTATTTTGGTGGCTGATAATTACCGACTGTATATATTTCCATGGAGAGTGTCGTGTTTGCTTTTGTAAGTCATAAGAAAACGTCTGTCATTTATTAATATTCGTATCACCATTATCATTGATTACAACAATTATAGAATCAATGTAGAATCAGAATAATAAGTAGAAATAGTGACCCACCTGCACAAAGAAAAATCAGAGCCCATTCTAAATATAATAACTATCTATCTATTATCTATTTATCTATATCTATCTGAAGGGCTGAGACTAAGATTAAGAGACAAGAACAAGAAGCTAAGAATAATAACCTGACCTAAGAATAGTAATTAGAATAAGAACCTAACAATATAACACCCACTAGTAATTTGTATACTCTACGGTGGGAAAAGGTTGGGACGGGAAGGACAGGAAGACAGGAGATGAAGTGGACAGATGTTGTGCTCCTAATTTTACTGTTTTCAAGCCGTTGGTGCCGTGCCTGTCCCAGTGATTTATATTCATAGCCAAAATAGTACGCACACTGACACCATTTTATTTATCACACGTTATTCATGGGTTTGGTAGAGCCTCTTCGTTGCTGGTTATATTTTGGTTTTTTATTTTATTTCGCACCTTTTTTTGTTTTTCATTCGTTTTGTTGGTGGATTTAATTACATGATTTTCTTCTTTATGTATTTTTCTGTGGTCTCATCTAACTAAAGTTTTTGCCTGATTTTATTTTGATGCGTAGGAAAAGAAGAGGAGCGTCAGATTTTTTTTAAATGAGAGAAGGGAAGAATACGATAAATAAAAAAAATAAGAGAGATAAATAAGTTGTTCTCAGGACAAGGAAATTTTGAGAAGACCAATGAGACATTTTCAAGATCCACGTAAAGAATATATTTTTTATATCTGAAACTGTAATATGCAATATGCGTGTAACCTAAACCGTAAACCTTCAATATATAACATATTTGGTAATGTTATCAACCACAATGTAAAATTTCAATATTCGAATTAGAATTTTAATCTGTATCTATTCAGTTTTCCTTGTTTTAATGGAATGTTTTTAGTAGCGTTTAATTTATCTAATAAATGATTAATATTTGGTTTGTATTTTCAATATAGTGCGTTAAGTTTCATTGGTAATATGTAAGTACACGTGAGTGTACGAATTTTGCATGTATGTAACTATGTTCATGGACTTACCAATTAAATGGTAATAAATTTGGGACGTAATTTAGAACAAAGGGGGGAGCCGGTGTAGTGGTTAAGGAATAATTGCATGCCGGGATGTGGAGGAGAGGGAGAATAACTCTTGTAAGTAAAGGAGAATGTAAGGTTATTTATGATATACAGATAAAATAACACCATTTCAGTGAAATGAATAAGGGAATATACAACGAAGAGCAGTTATT
>JACEEZ010004702.1:62500-80000 GCA_016584305.1 Chionoecetes opilio | reverse complement strand
TCTCTCCCCTCTCCCTCTCTCCTTTTTTCTCTCCCCTCTCTTTTTCTCTTTTCTTCCCCCCTCTCTCTCTCTCCCCTTCTCTCCTCCCCCTCTCTCCTCTCTCTTTTCTCTTCCCTCTCTCCTCTCTCTCTCTCTCTCCCCTCTCTTCTTCCCCTTTCCTCCCCTTTCTCTCTCTCTCCCCTCTCTCTCTCTCTCTCTCTCTCTCTCTCTCCCCTCTCTCTCTCTCTCTCTCTCCTCCTCCCCTCCCCTTCTCCTCTCTCTCTCTCCTCCCCTCTTCTCTCCCCCCTCTCTCCCCTCCCCGGGGTATTGCCGACCAAAAACTTTTATTACATTTTGGGAACGGCCCCTGTAGGGAAAACGACCGCTGTGCTCTAAAAATGTTGAATGATAACTTTATTAAACGGGGTATACGGGAAATAGCCTGAAAAAATTTGACATGAACACATCAATTACACCCGTGAACCCTCAAAACTACGCATTGAGATTTTAAATTTATTAATATTGAGAAAATAAAAAACCCAAAAATAAAAAACCCTTAAATTTTAAAAAAGGGAAAAAAGGGAAAAATTTGGGGTTTCACAAATAAGTGGTAAGGGATTGGAGGGATTTCAGTCGCCCAGGGTGGTCAGTGGGGGGGTTAAAAGGAGCTTTAAAAGGAGCTGAAAAATTTCCCAAGGAGGGGGTTTTGAAAGGGGGATGAGGGGGGGTTAAAAGAAACGGGAACCCCACGTTGGTTGGAGGTCCCAAGGGCCCTCTTGTAGCTTCCTTTTTTTTATTTTTTTTATGTTTTTATGTTCTTAAAAATAAAACCCCCAAAACCGAAAGTGAAGGGAAGGGTATGTTGTTTTTTGCTTCGCCACGCAGAAATAACTTATCATTGTTATCTTTGCACCAGTACTTGCAGTCTTGGGGTTTGGCGGAAAATATGCTGCTTGCCTCCTTGTCACGGGCCCCCCCATTGAAACCACAACCTGATGACCCGGGTGCACTGGACCACCTTGGGAAAAAAAAAAGACGTAAAAATTTAAAATTCGAAACCAAAAAAAATTGGATTTATGAAGGGTTGGGGGCCAAAAAAAAGATATTTCTAAATTTTGTATGGGTAGATTTTATATTTTGTATTTCCAGTAAGGCTTTTTATGGGAATTTTGGGAAAATTTTTTTAAATAAAAAAATTTAGCCGATCTGAGCTTCCCCTTTTTTCCCCCCTCGCCAATATTGCTTTCTTCTCCCGCCTTTAAAAATTTCACTTTCTTTTTTTCCCCCAAAGTTTGGATTTTTTGTAAATCCCCCTGTAATTTTTTTTTGGTTCATATCGCTGCCCAATTTTGTTTCTTTAACAGATGACCCCTTTTTGGCCAAAAAATTTAAAAAACTCCCGAAAAAACCAAAATTACAGAGAGAGAGAGGGCAAAATTTCATCCCATGTTTTTTTTTCGAGTAGGGGGAGGGGGTCAAAGGGGGAGAGTTCACCCAAAAGTGTTTTAAGGGTCTTTTGTGCCTTTCATGTCTCCCCCTCCCCCTTTTTTATACCCAGATTAACCCGGGCGTTTCCCAAAATCCAAAGAACTGAAACTCCCATAAATGCCTTTATCGCTGGAATTTTTAAATCAAAGGGTTTGGGGGGAAAATGGTTTTTTGGGGTCCGTTATTATCAAAATTGGGGAGTTAAAAATGCCAGGGCCCCCTAACAATTTTTTGAGTTTTTAGTTTCTCTTTAATTTCCCCCACATCTACTTAACTGTGAGGGATTTCCCCGAAAAGGGGGAAAAAAAATATCCTTATTGAAAATTTAATTTGTAATGAAAGAGGGAGAGGGGGTGGGGGGTATTTTCCTAGTTTTTAGGAGACGGGCCTTTCCCAATGTACTACGGGGTTGGGGTTTGGGCTTGTCTGCGAAATTTGAGCCCTTTTTGTTTTTCCCCAAATGAATCTACACTTTTTTCTTCTTTTTGTTTCCCGTGTTTCTTAACCTTTTTTTTTACCTTTCCCCCCCCACCTCACGCCCCCCCCTTTTTTATTTAAAAATTGGTTTTTTTTTTGGGCCTTTTTCCCACCGCCTACCCTTTATTTCTTTCCCCAACAGAGATTTAAAATTTAAAAATTTTTAAATTTGAACTAAAAGTCTCCCAAATATGGCTGTTTCCCCGGGGGGGCCACGTTTGCCCCCCTTTGCTAAAAAATTAACCTAAAAAAATATATAATTTAATTATAAAATTAATTGATTAATATTATTAAAAAAAAGTAATATTCTATCATATGTAATTTTATATTTTTATTTAAAGAAGGAGGGAAAGGGAAAAGGGAAGAGAAGAGGGGAAAAGGAGGGGGAAATTAGTTTTCGTTTTTTACCTAAGGAGGAGATATGGAAATTGTGGATATGTGAATGTGGGAAGGATGAGTGGGGGAATAAGGATGGAGAAGAATAAGAGAGGAGGAGAGAGATATGATGATGCATTTGGATGGGGAGTGGATGGAAGGGATTAACTGGGGATTGGTGGAGGGATGTTTATTAAGATTAGGTGGAAATAAAAATAAAATGGATATGGATGTGGATTTAATAAATGTTGGATGGATGGTTTTTGGGTGGTTTTTATATGGGGGAGGTTAAATGTAGGAATTAGATTTGATAGTTCTAGTTTTAATGAATCATATAATGTGAGGGATTTAGAAGGAAATAAAAATATTAAATTGAAATGAATTTGGTAGATGAAAGATAGAAGAAGTGAAGAAATTTCCTAGTTGTAGGAAGAAGGTGTGGAATGTAGTAGTAGTAGTTTTTGTTGGATTAAAAGTTTAGTTCTTTCAAATGAAATTAAACACGTTTTGCTTAGTAGTGTTAAATTTTTAATAGAAGTTTAATAGTTGGCTGCTATAAGTAGTTAATTTTAAAGATATTAAAAAAATTTGATTGAAAGAAAAATGAAAAGTGTGGTAAATAATTGTGAATAATATTTTAATTAATATTAAGAAGTTTTAGTTAGATAATAGATAAAGGAAAGCTAGATAGTATAGCGGGTGTAAAAGATGTTTTGAAATATTGAGACAGATGATGATAATCCAAGGGGGAGCCATGCGGATGGATTTTTGATAGAAAAAAAAAATAATAATAAAAATAGTTTAATATATAAAATAGATAGATGAAAATATAAAATAAAAATAATAATATAAAAATATATAGATAAAAGAAGAAAACCAAAAAGAAAAAAAAAAAAAAACAACAAAAAAAAAAAAAGACAAAAAAAAAAAAAAAGAAGAAGAAGGACGAAGACAGAAGAAAAAGAAAAAGAAGACGAAGAAGAAACGAAAGAAGAAGAGAAGAGAAGAAGAAGAAGAAAAGAAGAAAAAGAAGAAGAAGAAATTAGAAGTTTTTTAAAAAATTTTTTAAACATGCTTTTTTTTGGGGGGGATTTCTGTTTTTGTATATATTTTATTTATTTATTTATTTATTTTGTTATATTATATATATATATATTTTTGTATATTTTTTATTATATATTTTTTTTAATTTTTATATATAATATTTTTTATTTTTTTCTTCAATTTTTTATATTTTTTTTTATTTTTATCAATTTATATATATATTTTAATTTTTTATTCATAATTATATATTTTTATATATATATAAATATATATATATATATATATATATATATATTATATATATATATATATTATATAATATATATATATAGTATATATAGTGCGGAGTAAATAGGGAGTTTTAAAAGGAGGCTAAATAATTTAATGGATGGGGATGAAAGGTGGATGTAAGTGTGTTCAGTAAAAAGAACTACCACGTGTAAGTCTCACGGCCTCTTGTAGCTTCCTTATGTTATTATGTTATGTAAGGAAACCAATAGTCTGTCAACACAATTTTCCATGAACTGATCAAGGTCTCATGCGCCACGATGAATCGACATAAACGGTAGTGCGACGTAGGCGACCAGGAAAAAGTAAATATATATATATATATATTTATAAACAGAAATAAGAAAGGGTGGAAACGCCTTAATTCCCAGCACCAGGAAAGGCCCACGTAACCGGTGGCTGCAGGTATGCCTTGACTATCGTGCCATCCTGCCGTGAAGTAGTGCGGCGCTCATATTTATTATTACCGAGAACACAGGTGAACTTTTTCCTGGTCGCCTACGTCACACTACCGTTTATGTCGATTCATCGTGGCGCATGAGACCTTGATCAGTTCATGGAAAATTGTGTTGACAGACTATTGGTTTCCTTACATAACATAAGAACATAAGGAAGCTACAAGAGGCCGTGAGACTTACACGTGGTAGTTCTTGTTACTGAACACTACTTACATCCACCTTTCATCCCCATCCATTAAATTATTTAGCCTCCTTTTAAAGCTCCCTATTGACTCCGCACTGACTACCTGACGACCGAGTCCATTTCAATCATTTACAACCCTATTTGTGAACTAGTTTTCCCTATTTTTTCCCTTGGCAGCTAATCTATTGGTTTCTTTCCTGTATGTAACACGTACCTACTGTACATACATACATGCATATATAATGTCTGAGACTGCTGTTGTCATCATCGACGTTGTTGTTGTTGTTGCGTTGCTGCTGTTGTGTTTGCTGTTGTTCAACAGTTGTTGCTTCTAGTCCCTTCTACTTTTCTTCTTTTGATGAAGACGATGCGCCCACCCCCCTCCCCCTCCTGCCGCTGCTGCTGTTACAAATATCTTAACTACTATTACTATAACTACTACGACAACTATATAGCTATGGTAGTGCGTAGTGATGATTTAATTGAGTGTTGATGGATGATGCTGGAAGTAATAATGAGTGATGGTGATGGTCAGCTGTTGATGACGACCGGTGATTTAACAGTAAACAGCAGTTTGTGATTGTTGTGATGGCGGCAATATTCGTGATACAAGCAAAGACATTCTACAACATTGTAGAATGTCTTTTTAAAGTTAGTTTCAGTAGTAGTAGTAGTGGTCATGGAGGAAAAACTAATTAGTAAGCAGAAAGTAACAGGGAGGTACAATTATTTTTTCAAGGTGATCCTGTTTTTCCATACCAATTTAAAAGTTTTCCTGCCAAAGAAACATATGGTGGCGACACATTGTTTTATTTCCTTATCCTTCACTTGATGAATTATAATTTGAAGTCTGATATATTTTCTATTTTCATTCACATTCCGTCAAATATGGCTCGATTGTTTTGAAATACATATAAATTTGTCAAGCCGACATAAACGCGTGCCCCACGGCGTATAGTTTTAGGTTTGACCAGAGACAAACATCTATTTCTAAGGGGGTGGGGCCCTCAGTAAGCGATACCTTCCGCCCGAAAAAAATAAAAAAAATAAATAAATAAAAAAAAATATATATAAAATTTAAAAATTTTTAAAATATATATATATAAAAATTTATAATTATAAAAATATTATTAATATGATATTATATAAATAATAATTAATATATATATTATATATATGCGCACTCAGTATGAGCGGATTTTCTCCGCCGAATATTTCAACAATTGGTTCCATGGCAAAAAACTTGTCCCTAGTTTATTTCATCCAAAATTAAATCATCCTTCCTTATACTCAATAGACTGGTATAAACCGATTTTTTTTGGTTTCCCAAAAACAATTCGTATTTTTCGGAAATCCTGTAAAACTAACAAACAGAAAAGACTGACAGACCAGACAGACAGATCGGGGTGAAAACCTAATTTTTTCCCCATCAACTTCGTTGCCCGGAAAGGAACTAGGGGCGGGAAACTAGGAGCCGCATACTCGCCGAAAATTTTCCCAAATTTGGTTCCTTGGCCAGTTTATCAATAATTTGTCATCCAAAATTAAATCAGTTTCTTTCCTTTATACAATAGACTTTGTTAACCGAGTTTGGTCCAAATCTTTCGTACTTTTCAGAACTCCTGGGGGCCCAACAACGACAGACAACAGCAGATCGGGGTGAAAACATAACCCCTCCAACTTCGTTGGCGGAGGTAATAAGTTACTGAATAGTAATCCCGATATATCCGTACAGAAAAAAGACGTCTGTGATAGCCATTGAATTCCGTGAGTTAAACCTTAGGTGTTCCATGGGGCCTGGCATATAATATAGTAAGTACATAACTATATAATATAGATCCGTTCAGTAGTCACTCCAAGGGATACACGGTTGCTAAAAAAGTATTATACTATTTTGAAAATTGTTACCTCCCAACGAAGTTTTGGAGGGAGGTTTTGTTTTCACCTCGATCTGCTGTTTGTTTTTTTGTTTTTTAGTGTCTACGGATTCTCAAAAGTTCGAATAATTTGGACCAAATGGTTACAAGTCTATTTTGGGATAAAGAAACTGATTAATTGTGGATGAATCGAATCACAACTTTTGTTTATAAGCGCATACCTCGGCGAGGTATGCGCTCTTTCTGAGTTTCCACCCTCCCTAATTACCTTCGCCAACGAAGTTGGAGGGAGGTTTTTTTCCACCCCGACTGTCTGTTTTGTTTGTTTGTTTGTTTGTTTGTTTTTTTGTTTCTTAGTGTACAGGGGTTTCTAAAAAGTTACGAATATATTTAGAACAAACTTGGTATACTAAGTCTATTTGGTATAGGAAGAACTGATTTAATTTTGGATGAAATCGAATCCCTAACTTTGTATGGCCAACCAATTGATTAAAAATTGGGGCGAGGTATGCGCTCTACGAGTATCCCCCCCTAAAATTTTTCTCTTTGGGCGGGTTTGGAGTTGGAGTAACCCTTTGGGTTGGACTTTGGGGTTGAATACAAGAGATAGGGGCCTTCGTGCCAGAACCCGGTCATGACCGACCATGTTGGGAAAAACCGCGAACGACATTTTATATCCTGAATTTTTCGACGAATGCGCAAAATGTAAGGTTAAATGACACAAACTTCATATAACTCCTGAAATACACCAAAAAAGAAAATGTTTATTGTCGCAGGAAATGGGTTGCCACCACCGGCTAACCGCACCCCGGATGAGGTTCATAAGACTGCACTTAAAAGAACGGAAGATTCAAATTCACTCAACCGCCCATTGTCCTAAGTGCAGATATGTGAAGTGGTAGGTCAATGTTAATATGCACTGGTAGGTTGGTTTGATGCTATTCAATCGTACTCTAAGACACCTGAGACTTCGCAACTGCGGGACTCGTGAGTGCAGTTGTCCCCCACCATTGCGCTCAAAATGACACACCTGCCCCTGTGTATGATGCATGGTGTAGTGGGGAGCCTAATGCCGTTGATGAAGAGCATGACACTCCCTATTACTGCCAATTAAAGGTGTAGCACTCGGCCGTGTTGCAGAAAATACTTCTACCCACTAATATAATGAAGAAAATATTTCGATTTATCTTACTGCATGTACAAGAAGAAGAAGAAGAAGAAGAAGAAGAGGAAGGTGAATGAAGAAGCGGTGTTTGATCTTTGTGTCTTCAATATCGTAAGCTTTCGCTCAGGGAAATTTTGTAAAACAGTAAATATAGGACGATAGATTCTGGAGAAAGGGTAAATATGGACCAGACTGCCTGCACTCCGCTACTCTTTATAACCACTGGTGGGATATATCATTACTTTTATTTCGTTCTTTTTCTTATTCCTTTTTTTCCCTTTTTCCTCTTGTTAAAAATTTTTCATTAATTTATCTTTTTCTCTTATACTTTTTTCCCCCATTTTCATTTTCTATTCCTAGTTTTTTCTGTTCTTTCTTTAACATTTTCCTATTTTGTGTAGACATACTTACAGGCTTCAATGTAAAAAAAAAAAAAAAAGTGACTAATAAATACAGTATTTTGTTCTCACCTCGTGTCTCTATCATGACAATATTATTTTTCTTTATTTTTTATTTCTTCTGTTGTATCTACGCACGGTCTCCTATTTGCCTTCTTATTGATGTTCACATTAATACGTAGTCATTGTAACTATGCTGGATTCACAAACGTAGTCTTTCGGTCTAATTTATTGGTATCATCGTAAAAATAATAAGTTGTCAGTAAGCATTGCGTATCCTGTCCGGGTGCAAGTCATTTGGTACTGAAGCGATTGGTACTGATGTCAACTGATCACGAGTTCACTTCGGCCACGCGCCATATGGGACACAGTGTCAGGTTTATTTTTTAGGCCTCAAATCATCTCGCACGAGTCAACTTGGGACCGCTGGCCTTCCAATTGGCATAGTCCCATATCTGGACCCCAAATAGCGGTGGAGAGAGAGAGAGAAGAGAGAAGGAGAGGAGAGAGGAGAAGAGAGAGAGAGAGATGAGAAGGAGAGAGAGAGAGAGAGAGAGAGAGATATTTTAATAGAGAGAGATGAGAGAGGGATGATAGATGATATATAATATGTATATAGTAGATAGAGATAAAAAAACAATACGAACAGATGAAACGTAAAGTAAATTAGTGTAAAAAAATTTTCTCTCACGCCAGCACATGCACGCATTCCATTCCCAATACTTTAATCCCTCCATCTTGCCGTTTCCGCCCCCTCTCGCGTCCCTCTCCTCATCCCTCATCTCAGTCGTCTCCATGTCTCCTCTCCTCTTCTCCTCTCACTCCTCTCCTTGTTCACTCGTCACTCTCGGTCTCTCTCTCATCCTCATCTCTCTGCCGTCCTCAGCAGTCCGTTTGCTCTCTCCTCTCTGTCTCTCGTCTCGACGCTCCTCCGTCCCTCTCTCTCCTATCTTCGTCCTCTCATCCTCTCCTCCCATCCTCCGTCATCACTCTACTCTCGCTCGGCTCCTCACCTCTCTCGCTCTCTCCTCTGCCGCTCTCGTTCTCATATCGACCTCGGCTCTCAGCTCCGCATGATCTCCATCTCAACTCCTTCCTTCCGTCATCATCCCCCATCGCCACCCCTTTCGTTCCTGCTCACTCCCTCCACTCCCGTCTATCTCTCTGCTCTCGACTCTCGTGAACCAGTCTCCCTACTTTCTCCCTCCTCTCGTCCTCTCTCTCTTCTCTCTTCTCTCCCTTTTTTTCTCCCCTTTCCTTTTTTTTCTCGCCGCGCACACAGAGCGCACGAACACGAGAGAGAGAAGGAGAGAGAGAGAGTCAGAGGAGAGAGAGAGATAAAGTGAGTATCAGAGTAGACGAGAGAGATAGATAGAGAGCGATTGGATAGAATAAGTGGATCCCCTATAATAGTGAGAGAATATAAATATCTGATTATTAAAAAAGAGATGAGGTAATGGTTGAATGGGAATAACGGGGTGAATAGTAAAGAGATATTATATATATATAATTATATATTATATTAATATATGATATATAGATAGGAGGATAGAGAGATGAAAGAGAGGTCGTAGATCTGGAAGAGACGCAGCTAGGTAGTCCTCATAGAAGATTCGCTATCTAGATGCTATAGTAGAGACGAGAGAGATGCTCATCTAATACTCTATCGACTCTCTACTCTCTCTATTCTGTCGTTCTACTATCTATCTCAGATGTACTATCGTACATGCTCCTCCTATCTTATCACTATTTCATTTCGGTCCGAGAGTCTCAAGGGGCATCACTTTAAAAAAGTGTCCCTTGAATCGATGTTGATTCGTTGTGTGGAAACGAAATGCTGAAAGTGGGCCGATGAAAAAGCGTCACTGGACCTGACCGAAATAGACAAGTGGACCCCCAGGGTGCATTATATGTATTCTCTCATCTTCTTCCCAATGGTGTGAGAGAGATTCGAATAAGAATACATGAAAGATGAGACGAGATAGAAGTGAATCTCGACGAGCTAGAAGAGGTGTGGATAAAGTTCAGATAGTAGAGAGAGAGGGTGCAAGTGAAGAGGATCGGTATGACTCTCTCAGATTATATCTCGCTCATCTATTCAGAGAGCTCAGGATGACCAGAGTCCTCTACAGGAGAAAGACCGAGCTGGTTGACGGTGGGTTATGGGACTATACCAAGACCGAATCAACTAAGTCGCACTTCCCACAACATCTGTTCTCAGGGTCTCTCCACAACCTTGACGTCCCACCCCCTAGGTATAAATCCCCCGATTCTTGCCCCGTGCGCATGTATAGGTCTCTAGAGAAGTGCGTGCCAAGATGATCTATATATAGAGTATATCATCTACATATATATTAATATATTATATATATGATATATATATATATCTCCTATCATTATGATATGCTTCTATATATAAGTTATAGAGCAGAGCGAGAGGAGGAAGTAAAGAGAGAGGGGCATGGGACCGATGGGGCGGGTGAAAAAGCGCGGCATTAGAGAGCTCCTGCCTAAAGATTGCCGTTTCCATACCTTCTCTGCAGTCTTCTCCTTGCTTCTCCTTCTCCTTATCATCTCGTCTTGTCTGGTCCTCTCTTGCTTCTCTCTGTCTTGTTGACTATATTCTCACGTGACTCTCCTTTCTTCTTCTTCTCTTCTCTCTCTCTCTGTCTGACTACTGTTATGCCTCAACGAGCTCTCTCTCTCCTCTCATAGTCTTAAAGAACCAAATGTTCACATTACTTTGTATTTTGTGTCATTTACCTACTGCTTAGATTGGTTGTGGAAGCTATGGATACGTCCATCGGGCGCTGCATCAATGCTGCGCTTCTGATTCTGTCTCGAGTGGGAAGCTGATGCGTCTTCTCTTACTCATGTACTTAGAGCTCCAGTCTTTATCCTTACGTGATGCTACGCTATATCTCTAGAGAGAGAGAGGGGGTTAAACGTAAGAATGGATGTAATTACAGTATTTGGTAATTGGCATGTTGCATGTGGGCGCGTGAGGACATTTTTTTCCTACTTATCGTCCTTTCATCTGTCTGTATTTTTTTTTCTACTCTTCTCTCTCTCTCTCTCTCTTCTCGTCTCTCTCCTCTCTCTCTCACTCGTTTCTCTCTCTCTTCTCTCTTACACTCTCTTCGGTCTCTCTCTCCCATCCTCTCCTCTCTTCTCCTCTCTCTCCTCCAGCTCTCGTTCCTCTCCCGGGACCTCTCCTGCCTCCTTTTTCACTCCGCTCTCATCACTGCCGACGCTTTGGGGTTCCTATTCTGCTAATATGAGGCCATTTGGAAGTTAGTCCCCAAGTTGCACTCCGTGGACGATATGATTTGAGGCCTAAATACCTATTGTTCCCCATTGTGGGTGCGCGTGGAACCTCCGATAACGTGCTTAGATGACTTGTGAATCGTTTACCTCATTGACCGAAATTTAGCTTCAGATACACGACATGCATGTAACCATTCTCTGTCCACAACCTTTTAACTATCTGTCCACCGCATTTCTCCCCCATATTCTGTTCTGTACATCAGGCATTTTCCTCTGATTCTCCTCGCTCTCTCTCTTGAACCTCTTCGCTCCATCCTTCTCTCGCTCTCCTCCTCTCGTCTCTCCTCTCTCTCTCTCTCTATCGATCTTCATCTCATCCGTACTCTCTTACTCTTCACTCTCTCGCTTTCTCTCTCTCGTCATCTCATCCTCGCAGCTCCCCTCCTCCTCTCCCTCTCTCCTCCTCCCTCCGCTCTCCTCCTCGCTCACTCTCAATTTGAGGATAGCTGTCCTCAATTGTCTCGAGCCTCTCTTCTCTGGCTCCGTCTCCCTCTCCTTCCCTCCTCCCTCTTCTTCTCTCCTCTTCTCTTCCTCTCCTTTTTACATATCTGAATACATCGGCTTCTCTCTCTCATCCTCTCGTTCTCCGCTCAGCCTACCTCCGCTCTCCTTCCCTCTCTCCTCCTCGTCCTCCCCTCTCTCTCCTCTTCCTCTCTCTCTCTCCTGTCTCTCTCTCCGCGCAACCTACAGATAGTTTCCGTCTCATCGTCCTCTCCTCCTCTCTCCCCCATCGGACTCTCTTTTTCTTCTCCCTTCTCTCTCTCGTCCTCGACCCTCATGCCTCTCCTCCGTCTCTCTGCTCTCTTCGCAAGTCTCCTCCTTCGCTCTCCTTCGCTCTCTCTCTCTCTTCTCTCCTCTTTCTCTCTTACAGTATTCCTTGCGTGCCACCGGTTTTGTACATCTCTCTCTCTCTCCCCTCCTCTACTCCTCCCTATCTCTCAGCTCGCTCTCCTCTCTCTCCTCTCTCGCCTCTCTCATCCCTCTCCCGCCTCCTCTCTCTCAAATCTCTCTCTCTTCTCTCTTCTCTCATCTCGCTCTCTCACTCTAACTGGTTCTCAATCTCTCTAGCCTCCGCCTCTCCCTCGCTCTCTCCTCCTCCCCTCTCTCGTCCCTTCTTCTCTCTCCCTCCTCACCATGCCAAGCCTTCCCTCCATCTTCTCCTCTCTCGCTATCTTCGCTCTCTCGCTCTCCCTCTCTCTCTCTCCCTCTCGCAATCTTCTCACGGATCGCCGCAGTCCTCCTCCTACTATATCCGCCTCCTCTCAGCTCTCTCTCGAGGACTCCTCCTCTCGATCCTCTCTCTCTCCTTCTCATCTCTCGTATCTCTCCTCGTCCTTCGACGTCTGTCTCTCTCGTCTCTCCCCTCGCCTCCCTTCGCGCTTCTTCCCTCGTCTCCCCGTCATCTCTCTCTCCTCTCCTCTCCTCCATATTATTCCTTGCCCATTCTAGTCTCCTCACTCTCATCTCATCCTCTTCTCTCTCATCTCCTCCGCTTGCGCTCCGTTCTCCGATCGTACTCATCATCCCTCGCCTCTCTCTTCTCTCCCCTTCTTCCCCTCTCCTTTTCGTCCTCTCAGATCCCTCCTCGCTCGCACCCCTCTAATTCTCAGTGCGATCCCTATTCTCTCCTCTCTCTCCTCTATCACACTCGTTTTCCTCTCGCTTCGTCCCGTCTCCCCTCTCCTGTCCCGTCCAAAATCATCCTCCTTCTTTCATCACTCGTCTCTCTCCTCCTCAGTTCCCTCCTCCTTCCATCTTGTATCTCCCACGTCTCCTCATCTTCCGTTACCGTCCTCTCCCCCTTCTCTCCAATTCCCCGTCTCCCTCTCCTCCCGTCCCTTTCTCTCATCGTCTCTACTAACTCTCTCCCTTCACTCCTCTCCCCCCGATATTCGTCCCTCCTGCTAGCACCTCTCTTCTCTCATCTATTCTCGTTCCCTCACTCATCCCTCCTCAACTGCTCCGTCTTCTCCCCCTTTTTTTTCCCTCCAATCATGTCCTCTCACGGTGACCATTCTCCCTCTGGCTCTCATCTGATCTCCTCCCATCCTCTCGCATACCCTCTTCTCGCCTCAACATCTCCCTTCCTCGTTATTTATCTCTCCCCCACCCTCACCCGATGGCTTTGTCATCTCCTTCCCCTCCTCCATCTCTCTCTCTCATCGCCTCGCCTCCTCTCTCCTCCCGTCTCTTCTCGATCCTCTCCCGTTCTACTCTGCTTCTCACTCCGTCTTCATCCTCTCCCCTCGCTCTCCTCGTCTCTCTTCTCCTTTCCACTTTTCTTCTAAACATTTTCTACCTCTCTCTCCCTCTTCTCTCCTCTCTCTCTCTCACTCTCCCTGATGCTCTCTTCTTCTCGGTTAATCGCCTCCTACTCTATCTGTCGCTCTACCTCTCGGGTTTGCTCCTCAGGTCCCGCTCCCCTTTTCATTCGATCCTTTCCCTTTCCTTCCCCCTTTTTTTCCCCCTTGCCGGTCCCCGCCCCCTTCCCCCCATTTTTCCCCTTTTACCCTCCCTTATCCCCTTTTCCTATTCCCTTTTTTTTCTCTCCCTTTCTTCCTTTTCCCCTTCTCCCTTCCTTCCCATCCTTTCCTCTTCCTTTCTCTTCCTACTTCTCATTCCCGCTTTCCAAGTTTTCCCTTTCCATTCTTCCTTTCCCCTTTCCGTCTCCCTTTCCTTTCCTTTCGTCTTTTGTTTTTCCCATATATTCCCTTCTCCCCTTCCTCCTTATCTTTTCTCCCACCCGCTTATCCTTTTCTTTTTCCTTCCTCCCCCTTTTCCCCTATCTTCCTTTCCTGTCCTTATGTGTTGCTCATTTTTTTTTTTTTTTTTTTTTATTTTTTTTTTTTTTCCTTACATTTTTCTTTTTTTGTTTTATTTTTTTTGGGTTTTTTTTTTTATTTTTTTTTTTTTTTTTTTTCCCCTTTCCTCCCTTTTTCTCCCCTTCCCCCCTTCCCGCTTTCCCCCTCCCTTTTCCTTCCCCCTTCTTCTTTCTCCATGCCCTTTCCCTTTTTTCCTTTCCCCCTTATTCCCGTTTCCCCTTTCCTTTCCCTGCCTCCTCCCGCCCCTTGTTCCCCTTCCTCCTCCTCATTTTTTTTTTTTTTCATTTTTTTTTTTATTTTATTTTTTTTTTTTTTTTTTTTTTTCCTTCCTTTTTCTTCCTGCTCTCTTATTACTAAATTATATACGAATTTGTTTTGTCTCTTACCTGTCCCCCCCCCACTTCCCAGTTCGCCATCTTCTCCCATTCTCTTTCTGGAAGGGCTTGTGGTCCCCTACTTTCATGCCATTATTTATAATTATATGTGCATTATCCTAGTCGTATTCTCCTTCTCTTTTTTTTTTTTATTTTTTTTTTTTTTTTTTTTTTTTTTTTTTTTTTTTTTTTTTTTTTTTTTTTTGGCATCATTTATTTATTATTTTTCTCTCGTATAAATCTTTTTCCAGCTGGTAAGTATCCTACTTCATTCCAATGGTTTCCCTCCTCTCTCCCCCTTTCCCGCTTAACACAAAAAACAATGTTGGTCTTTTTCCCCCTTGTGTCACACAAAAACATTCTTTTTCCCTTGTAACTATTACTCAGTCTCAATAAAGAAAACCATTGCTTCTCCTTCGCCCTATCTTACTTTCTTTTTTCTATTTAGTTTATTTATTATTCCTATTCTCCCTGGTTTTCCGTGTTCATACTTCTCATCTTCTCCTCATCTCCGTATTTTCCTCCTCCTACCTCTTGTCTTTTCCCCTTCTCTTGGTTCTTCATATAATCATACTTTTTCTTCTGTTTTCCCCCCACTCCCCCCTCCCCCCACTCCTTGCTTTTCCCCCCTTCTCCCCCCCCTTTCCGTTCCTCCCCCCCCCCTTCCTCCTCTTTTTCCCTTCGCTCTCTCCTTTATCTTCTGTTCTCTGTTTTTCCAACTGTTGTCTGACTGTTTCTTTCTGTTTCCCTTCTTCCTTTTTCTGTTTTACTTTCCTTCTTCTCTTTTCCCCTTTTTTCCTTTCATTTCTTCTTTTCTTCCTCTTTCTCCATCTCTTGTCCTCACCCACCCTTTTTCCAACCGCTTCTCCTCCTCCTCTTTTCCTTCTTTCTTTCATTCTACTTTCTGTTTTCCTTTTGCTTTTCCCCTTTCCCCCCTTCTTTTATTCCCTTCTTTTCTTTCCTATTTCCCCCTTTTCCCTTCTTCTATTCCTTCTGCCTCTGAACTTACTTTCATTCCATCTTTTCATCTGTCCTTTGCCTATTCACTCAATTTTCCGGTCATTGCAGGTCTAATATATATATTTCTTCCTGTCCCTATATTCATTGATTGTTTCAACATTTTTCCTCTCTCTCCTCTTTCATGATGTTTATTCTGCTTTTCTTTCCTTCCATCTCCTCTTCATATCCATGATTCTATCCTCTCTGGTTCGTATTCATTCCTTCCTAATTAGGTCATCATAACTTTTCTTTCCTTCTCCTCTTTCATCCTCTCGTGCATTATCTATATTTCCTCTCTCTCTTCTCATATTCACCACAGCACAAACAGCCACAACACATCTCTTCATCCCTCTCTTCTCCTCTCATTCTCTTCATTGATATCCTCTCTTCCTCTATTTCATTCACTTCATTCACCATTTTCACTCTATTTTTATTTATCAATAAATTGATAAATGTTCTCCTTTTTTTTTTTTTCACATCCCTCATCCCTCTCTCTCTCATCTACTCTAGTGCTCCCGCCGCTCGTACTTCGTTTTTTTTTTTATTTTTTCAAACTTCGTCGCTCGCTTTTATTTTTTCCTTATTCCGACATCTAACTGCTTCTCCTTCTACCGTTATTTTTTTTTTTTTGGACTGTATGGACTTTGTTTTTTTTTTATTAAATATTAAAAAATAAAAAAATACCCTATAGAGCCCCATCAATTAAAAACGGGGTAACGTTATGTTCCCCCAGTGTAATTCTTTTTGTGGGTTTACCATTAGTAGGTTAGAGGTAAAACATAATCAACCCAATTTTTTCTAAGTAGACTGTAAATTGGGCAGTAATAATTTTAATATCAAAGAAATATTTTATATGATAAAAATGATTGGATGACTGCCTGTTTAGTAAGAAGGAGAGGTGTTTAGGGAGAGTGTTAGAGAAGCGGGGGGGTTAGCCCGTTTTCCTCCCTCCTATTTCTTTCCTTTCTCGCTTTCCCTTATTCTTCTTTTTTTCTCCTTTTGTTTTCTTTTATTTTCTTTTCCTCTTTCTTTTTTTCCCACTTTTTTTTTTTTCTTTCTTTTGCTTTTGTTTCCTTGTTTCTTCTTTCTTCTTTCTGTTCCCCCTTCCTTTTTTTTCTATTTTTTTTTCCTTTTTATTTATTTTTTTTCCATCTTTCTTGTCCCTTCTTTTTTTTCTTTTTTTTTTTCCCCGTCTTCTTTCCTTTTTTCTTCCTTTTTTTTTTTTTCCCTTTTTTTTTTTTTCTCCCTTCCCGACAGCTCGTTTTTGTTTCCTATTATTACCCTTTTTCTACTACACATGGTTAATTTCATTACTTTGCTAATTTTTAAATGGCGAACCACAGACTTTTTTTTATATACAAGGAAGATCTGGGCGTGAAGGGTTAAATTTCTTTGTATTTTTTATGTTAGTTTGTTTTTCCTTTCCCTTTTTCCATTATTTATTTCCTGTAAAGAGTGAAAATCATGTAATTGCCCATTTTATGCACCGCAGAGATCGTTGATGGAAATGCTTGTTTTTCCTCCCATTTCTATGATTCGCTGGTCATCCGTGAGAGACCGGTTTTTGGAGGTAATGTAAAAAGGATGTTTTCTCCTATCTCTCTCTCTCAATCCCTCTTCTCGCTCTCCGCCTCCTGCTCTCCGGGCTTCTAACCATCCCAGCTCCTCGCTCTCGCTCTCGCTCCGCTCAATCGCCTCCGCTCTCCGCTATCGCTCTCGCTATCGCCTCTGCCGCTTCTCTCTCTCTCTCTCTCCAGTCATCTCCGTCCGTGTTCACCTCCGTGTTCGTTCTCGCTTCTCATCTCACTCGTCCGCTCTGGGTGTCGGGGGCTCTCTCCCTCTCTCCTCTCTCTCTATGCATCTCTCTCCACTTCTCCTCCTCTCCTCTTTCGTCTCCTTCTCTCTCTCTCTCTCCCCCGTTCTCTCTCTCTCTTGCACCCTACTCTCTCTCTCTCTCTCTCTCTATCTCTTCTCGCGACCATGATTAAGAAGGTACTAATTTTTTTTAAAGATTGTAGAGTCGGTTATCATTTCGATAAGTGTTACATAATTGAGTCTTAACCCCTGGAAACCCAGAACGTTATTTCCCTTGTGACTTAGGTAAGCCTTTAGACGATTTTTAGTGAGTATAAGCAATATTTTATAGATATGACCTGTTTAGTATCCCTGTACACTAACTTATTTGGTATATTTAGTTACTTCTTTTTTTTATTCTATGGCTAACAATGGACGATTTTATATAGTA
>JACEEZ010004702.1:0-52500 GCA_016584305.1 Chionoecetes opilio | reverse complement strand
AGTTTAGATCCAGGTTTTGATCCATAGAAGAATTAAAATACCACTACCAGAAGACGACAATTTTTTAATATGTTTCTCCCTAAAAAAAAAAAAAAAAAAAACCGTTGCTCTCTCAAAAAAAAAAAAAAATCTCCGTTTCTCCCTCAAAAAAAAAATAATAATAAATATCACCATTTCTCTCGCAAAAAAAAAAAATCCTCAGTTTTTCTCTCTCTCAAAAAACAAAGTCACCGTTTCTTCGTCAAAAAAAAAAACAAAAAAAAAATTACCGTTTCTCCCTAAAAAAAAAAAAATCACATTGACATCAGGGCCATCAATGTTTATCTCTCTTTTATTTCACATTTATATGATGAATTAATATGTATTCGTCCATATATAATAATAAACGGAAAAAAGAACCATATAGTGTGAGGAATGACTAAAAGGATGAAAGAAATGTTGAACATCTATAATAGTATAAGCGAAAGTGTGTGTGTGTCTGTGTGTGTGTCCGCTCTAGGTTCCGCCCCCTGTGGTGCAATCCCATTATATGGCACAGTTTTGGAACCGGGTCGACCAGGGGAAGGTTTTAAGCCCTCTTATAAGATGATCCGATCACTTTTTTTTTTTTTTTTAGCAGCCTATTAGCGAGAATTGTGAAAAAGAGAAGTGGGTTGCGAGAATTGAGGAAACCTTGATGTAGGGTGATGGGTAATGGGTGAGTGAATGGGTGGGGTGATGGGTAATGGGTGTGGGGTGATGGGTGAATGAATGGGTGGGGGGTGATGGGTGAGTGAATGGGTGGGGGGTGATGGGTTGGGGGTGATGGGTGATGGGTTGGGGGTGATGGGTGATGGGTGAAGGAATAGGTGGGGGGTGATGGGTAATGGGTGAGTGAATGGGTGTGTGGTGATGGGTAATGGGTGAGTGAATGGGTGGGGGGTGATGGGTAATGGGTGAGTGAATGGGTGGGGGGTGATGGGTTGGGGGTGATGGGTGAGGGAATAGGTGGGGGGTGATGGGTAATGGGTGAGTGAATGGGTGTGTGGTGATGGGTAATGGGTGAGTGAATGGGTGGGGGGTGATGGGTAATGGGTGAGTGAATGGGTGGGGGATGATGGGTAATGGGTGAGTGAATGGGTTGGGGGTGATGTGAAATGGGTTGGCGTTAATACATACATTTCTACATCCATGATTTCAGGAAAGTTAGAAGGGGTTATCTGGAGAGTCTGTGTTTGGTGGGCCGAAGGCCCACCAAACACAGGCCGAAGGCGGTGGGCCGAAGGCTCACCAATAGCCCTCCGCAGGAGCTAGCCAAAAAGTCCGCCCGGAGGGCGGCTTTGTGGCTAGTAATCCATGATTCCCATATACCGTATACCTATATTTTTTTTTATCCCCTCAAAAAACGATAACATTCATGATAGCCTTTATTTTTTCCTCCCTTCCTCTAATCGTGCTACCCTCACTCCCTCTCCCTTCTAGTTTCATCCTGTCTTCTTTCTCCAAATTCCTTCACCCCCTACTTTCGTTCACCCCTTCCTCCCTTTCCTTCACCCTTCCTCCTTTCCCTTCACCCCTTCCTCCCTTTCCTTCGTCCCTTCCTCCCTTTCCTTCACTCCCTTTCCACCTTCCATTCTTTCACTCCTTTCCTTCCCTCTCCTATTCATTCATTCTCTCCATCACCACCTCAAATAGTAACTTTTCGCTTGACAGTGAGGAAGGAAAATCCGCAGAGTAAGTACGGGAGATAAGAGAGGAAACTGACCTTAGGTGAGATGGAGAGAGAGAGAGAGAGAGAGAGAGAGAGAGAGAGAGAGAGAGAGAGAGAGAGAGAGAGAGAGAGAGAGAGAGAGAGAGAGAGAGAGAGAGAGAGAGAGAGAGAGAGAGAGAGAGAGAGAGAGAGAGAGAGAAAGAAGAAAATGTACTATTACCTGGAGGGAGGGAAAAGATAGCGTAGAATAGGAGATTAAGTGGGGATAAAGGTTGGAATTCGGGAAGAAAGAAGAATATCGGAAGGAAGGGAAGTCGGAGAAAAGCAAAGGAAAATGAGATAAACGAAATCTGAAGGAGAGAGAGTGGAGAAGAGGAACTGTATTTACTGAAGGGAGTAAGGAGGAAATTAAGGAAGGAAGGCGGAGGGAGATGGAAAAGGGATTGAGAAAGGTTTATCGTAGTAGAAGAATAGTCAGCCTGCCTCATGTGAAGGGAGAAAATAGGCAGAAAAAGGGAAAAAGAAAGAAGAATAGAAAGAAAATAGGAGAAAGAAAGATAAGAAAGGAGAAAGAAAGGCAATAGGAGAAACAGAAAAGAATAGAAACAAAGAAAAGAATAGGAGAAAAGTGGAAAGTAAGTAGGTTGTAGTGGTAAGTAAATAGAAATAAAAAATAAATAGTAAATGTAAATAGGTAGAAAATAGTAGAAAGTAGTAGTAGTAGTAGTAGTAGTAGTAATAGTAGTAGTAGTAGTAGTAGTAGTAGTAGTAGTAGTAGTAGTAGTAGTAGTAGTAAAGTAATAGTAGTAAAGTAGTAGTAGTAGTAGTAGTAGTAGTAAAGTAATAGTAGTAGTAGTAGTAGTAGTAGTAGTAAAGTAATAGTAGTAGTAGTAGTAGTAGTAAAGTAATAGTAGTAAAGTAGTAGTAGTAGAAGTAGTAGTAGTAGTAAAGTAATAGTAGTAGTAGTAGTAGTAGTAGTAGTAGTAGTAGTAGTAGTAGTAGTAAAGTAATAGTAGTAGTAGTAGAAGTAAAAGTAGTCGAAAAGGAGAAAAGTAGAAAGTACGTAAGTTGTAATAGTGGTGGTGGTAGGTAGTATGGTAGGTAGCTATTGTGGGTGAGATAAAAAAGTAGTAGTATTAGTATTAGTAAAGTAATAGTAGTAGAATAGTAGAAAAGGAGAAAAGTGGAAAGTACGTAGGTTGTAGTAGTAGTGGTGGTGGTGGTAAATAGCTATTATGGGGAAGATGAAAAAGTAGTAGTAGTAGTAAAGTAATAGTAGAAAAGGAGAAAAGTGGAAAGTACGTAGGTTGTAGTAGTAGTGGTGGTGGTGGTAAATAGCTATTATGGGGAAGATGAAAAAGTAGTAGTAGTAGTAAAGTAATAGTAGAAAAGGAGAAAAGTGGAAAGTACGTAGGTTGTAGTGGTGCTGGTGGTGGTAGTAGGTAGGTAGGTAGGTAGGTAGGTAGGTAGGTAGGTAGGTAGTAGGTAGCTATTGTGGGTGAGAAGCAAACGCTGTAGCTTCTGGTTGACAAATGTGTTGATGGGAGAGGCGCTTCACCATCAGGAGGATAGCGACACTGTGCCATCAAAGGGGAATGTAGTGGTGTCAGGGCAGATGGGGGTCGGAAACAAAGTACCATGAGGGATTGAACGAGCGCACCAACACCGTTTTCTTGTCCGTGATGGGAGGCTGGGCAGACGAACGACCTTGGCGAGCGTGAATGTGGACAGACAGACATAAAAAGGGTAGATGGATAGAAAGACAGATGGGGAAGCGGGGTAGATATACAGTATGGACGGATGGATAAATGGCTGGACAATAATGCAGGAAGATAGATTGGCTTTAGAGACAGCTAAATAATGTGATGATATACACAAATAATAGATACGTAGACGAGGAATGTGCATATAAATGGAAACGTAGAGACGGGGCAATATGCAAAGGCAGACGGATATAATGACACGCGAAAGATGGCGAGACAAACACGAAATAGTTAAGATGTATAGATATAAATATTGAAACACAGGGATAAATACACTTATAATGATGTGAGAAAGAAGGAGAGATAAATTGTTTAGAGACACTGGAAAAGCAAGTGTGAAAAGCATAATGAAAATATTCTTATCATTGATTGGGAAGAAATGATATGCCAAAGAATATATATCTAAAATGCAAATACATACTGAAAAGACAGATTTACATACGAAAGGAAATAGATAGATACATTTCATTCACTCTGATACAAACAGACAGGAAAAACTATTGTTCTACAGCGCAAAACTACATACACATTGACTTGGAAACGAAGAAGAGTATTGTCTAACATGTATACGTATAGCTATATCAAATGCTATATATCAAACGCCCTTTTATACAGACACACGCCCGTACAGTCAGATAGTTTACGCCACTTAACTAAACTGACGTGCTAATATCCTAAACTTTGAATTGGATAAAGAACTAAAAGTGTCTTGTAGCGCGGGCAGTGAGAGAATCGAGGAAATAAAGAAACGAGAAAAGTATGGAGGAAGGCTGTGGAGGGAAGGAAGAATAGAGAAAAGGCTGGAATAGGAAGAATATGGAAAACAGGAAAGAAGGAAAGCTGAAGAGGGGAGAAAGGGATGAGGCAGGGAAATACGAAAAACAGGAAGGAGGGAATGAATGAAGGAATAAAGGAAGGAAGGAAAGTTGAGTAGGTGGAAAAAAAAGAAAAATAGAATGGAAAGATATGGGACGCAAGGAAAAATAGCGAAAGTGTAATATATAATAAGAAAAAAAATTGCCTTTGTCAAGAATAGCGGTGCTTCAGGTATAAAGCAGAGGATAAGAGATGCTTTAGGGATGACTTAAGGGTATCGAGGCGGGAGGAAGGCAACTAAGGTAAAAGGAAGTGAGGTATATACTGAATAAGAGGGCTATGAAAGGGGAAGGCTGGAGGGGGAGGCTGAAAGGGAGAGCCATTTGTTTCGAAAGTAAAGGGAGGGAGTGGCGGCAGGTAACAGTAGTGAACAAGAGGAGAAAAACCAAGACTGTCATCCGTAAACGAAATGAAAAAAATGATTATTGGGATGCGAGGCGAGGGGTGTGAGGGAAAGTGGAAATATTGCAAGGGGGAACAACGGAGGGTTTGAATTAAGAATGAGGGAACAAAAAATAATTACATCAGGGGAAGGAACACATGATAAGATAAAAGATAAGGTATACACGGGGAGAGAGAGAGAGAGAGAGAGAGAGAGAGAGAGAGAGAGAGAGAGAGAGAGAGAGAGAGAGAGAGAGAGAGAGAGAAAGAGAGAGAGAGCTAAACAATCTCTCAATTCCTACATCCTTAGCGCCGCCGAACTCACGAAGAGACGACCTTCTATTATCCTCCCTCCGTCAGTCTGTGCTCCAAAATGATGTTCCCGTCTTGACCAAATTAAATCGCTGTCATTCCTGCTTCTCTTTCCTCTTAAGTCATCGTAAAGTTTCACAAGCTGAGTGTCTCTTCTGTGCCAACTGTTTATGCTTCGTTCTTGGCTTCTCTTTTCGTGTGTCAAAAACGTCAATATGAGGAGGAGGAGGAGGAGGAGGAGGAGGAGGAGGAGGAGGAGGAGGAGGAGGAGGAGGAGGAGGAGGAGGAGGAGGAGGAGGAGGAGGGGGAGGTGGAGGGAACGATGATGGCAGTGTTGGAGAATGTGAAGGAGGAAGGTTTTAGGGTAAAATAAAATAGAATGAAGCAAGGAAAAAATGGAAAAGAAGGATTGAAGCTAAAAAGAAAAAGAAAAAAGGAAAAGGGAAGTGTGGAGAAAAATACGAAGGCATCTTTATCAAATTCCTGCAATTCTAGGAATAAAATGGGGATTCTGATGCAGGAAGAAAATGCGTTGAGGCGAGAAATGATGGAGAACGATAGGAGAATGAGGTGGTGGTGATTGTGGTGGTGGTGGAGGTGGTGGTTGTGGAGGTGGTGGAGATGGTGGAGATGGAGGTGGTTGTGGAGGTGGTGGTAGTGATGGTGGTAGTGATGGTGGTGGTGGTGGTGGTGGTGGTGGTGGTGGTGGTGGTAGTGATGGTGATGGTAGTGGTGGTGGTGGTGGTGGTGGTGTTGGTGGTGGTGGCGGCGGTGGTGGTGGTGGTGGAGGTAGTGATGGTGGTGGTGGTGGTGATGGTAATGGTGGTGGAGGTGATGGTGGTGGTGGTGATGGTGGTGGTGGTGATGGTGGTAGTGGTGGTGGTGGTGGTGGTGGTGGTGGTGGTGGTGGTGGTGATGGTGATGGTGGAGGTGGAGGTGGAGGTGGCTGTGGTTGTGGTTGTGGAGGTGGTGGTAGTGATGGTGATGGTGGTGGTGGTGGTGGTGGTGGTGGAGGTGGAGGTAGTGGTGGTGGTGGTGGTGGTAGTCTCCCTCCTTCAAGAGAATCAGGCGGTGCGGGTGACATGGCTGTGTGCGGAGGACAAGGAGGGAAAAGTTATCTTATTGAAGGTCCCAGAAGTCAGGTGTCAGACGTTACCATCATCGTGTCTGCCATCAAACGGCGGCTGGAGGAGACTAAAACCCTTCTGCCCAACACCGGCGGGGCCCAACACCATTCGAGGCTTCTTTAGGCGTACTCTCTTAATTAAAAGCTCTCTCATCCTTCTTCTGATTCCAAGTTCATTCCTGGGACAAATCTCTAGACTCTTCATTCCTGGGACAAATATCTAGTCTTCATTCCTGGGACAAATCTCTAGACTCTTCATTCCTGGGACAAATCTCTAGACTCTTCATTCCTGGGACAAATATCTAGTCTTCATTCCTGGGACAAATCTCTGGTCTCTTCATTCCTGGGACAAATCTCTAGACTCTTCATTCCTGGGACAAATATCTAGTCTTCATTCCTGGGACAAATCTCTAGTCTCTTCATTCCTGGGACAAATCTCTAGACTCTTCATTCCTGGGACAAATATCTAGTCTTCATTCCTGGGACAAATCTCTAGTCTCTTCATTCCTGGGACAAATATCTAGTCTTCATTCCTGGGACAAATCTCTAGTCTCTTCATTCCTGGGACAAATCTCTAGTCTCTTCATTCCTGGGACAAATCTCTAGACTCTTCATTCCTGGGACAAATATCTAGTCTTCATTCCTGGGACAAATCTCTAGTTTCTTCATTCCTGGGGACAAATCTCTGGTCTCTTCATTCCTGGGACAAATCTCTAGACTCTTCATTCCTGGGACAAATATCTAGTCTTCATTCCTGGGACAAATCTCTCGTCTCTTCATTCCTGGGACAAATCTCTAGTTTCTTCATTCCTGGGACAAATCTCTAGTCTCTTCATTCCTGGGACAAATCTCTAGTCTCTTCATTCCTGGGACAAATCTCTCGTCTCTTCATTCCTGGGACAAATATCTAGTCTTCATTCCTGGGACAAATCTCTGGTCTCTTCATTCCTGGGACAAATCTCTCGTCTCTTCATTCCTGGGACAAATCTCTCGTCTCTTCATTCCTGGGACAAATATCTAGTCTCTTCATTCCTGGGACAAATCTCTAGTCTCTTCATTCCTGGGACAAATCTCTGGTCTCCTCATTCCTGGGACAAATCTTTAGTCTCCAGCGTCTATACTTTCTCTCTGCCTCCAACGCTTCTCATACCACCAGCGTAGAGGTTCCAACCCTGCATTAACGTACTTTCCCAAAATCGTCTAATGATGTCAACATTGCTACGAAGATAAGACCCATAAAGAACTTAAAAAAAGATACCAATCATGTCACGGTCTAAGTCAAGAAGTACAGATGTGAGAAGAAATCAGAGTGCCGAATGCATGAAAATAACTTACCTTTTGGAGATGTAAGGGCATCAATATTGCTCCATAAAGTAGCATTATGTCCATTATAAATCGTATTATATCCAGCTCATTCATCCTTGGCTAAGGTTTAGTGACTCGTAGTTGTCTTGTTTATAAATGTTATCATTCAAAATCATGATCACACGTGTTTCATGATAACGCAGAAACAACGATATTGATAGAAGTTCATATTGGAGATTACTCGCGTATAGCGTAATCTGCTTACAAGCTTTTCCAAACGGTGGGATTTATTAGGATTATATAGACAGTTTGCAGCATCTGTGGGCAGCATATGCGGTTAGCGAGCCAAACCTGATGGCGTGTACAATTACCTAATGTCCACCACACGCGTGAAGGCATTGCATAGTGCCGCCGTTATGGTGATTCAAGCTGTGTGAGTGCCAGCTGCTAACAGACCCAGGCATTACGCGGAGGCACTCGATTAATGGCACTGTCCTCAATTTGTCCCCAGCTTGTACCCATAAATCATGTTCTTATATACAAAAAGACTTACATTTATATTTGTGTCTATATGTACTTGTATGATTGCTTATGCTTGTTTGTCTGTCTGTCTGTCTCTGTCTGTCTATATGTATCGTTCTCTGTTTGCCTATCTCTCTCTGTATGTCTGCCTATCTCTCTCTGTATCTGTCTGTGTGTCATCTCTCTCTCTCTCTCTCTCTCTCTCTCTCTCTCTCTCTCTCTCTCTCTCTCTCTCTCTCTCTCTCTCTCTCCTCTCTCTCTCTCTCTCTCTTCTCTCTCTCCTCCCCCCCCCCCCCCCCCCCACTTCTTCCTATACTGAGCTCCGAAGCCATGTCTTTCAGTAAGGCGAGCGAGGTGGCATAAACAGACTCACGCTTGTCAACACAAATCCGGATTCCTCTTGTTGAACGGAGCCTCAGAGTCGGATTTATGGTGTAGTTTTTCCTCTTTGGTCTCCATTTTCCCCGTTGACCGAGCGAGTGGGCAAGGGGAGAAAGCTTATTCCATATTATATTGCCTCATTGCTTTTGGGGTTCGAAATATTTGAAGGGCATATATTAGGTGTAGGGGAGAGGGTGAAGGCTAGTAGGCGTTAACTAGATAAGGGATTGAAGATAAGAGGGAGAGAGAAAGGATGAAAGGAGGGATTAGATAAGGGTAGGAAAGTGGGTGAGGAGAAGAAAGAAGGAAAACTAATGAAAGGTGGAATAGGGAGAAAGTTGGGAGACAAGAAAACAAAGAATGTGAAAGAGGATTAGGTAGAGATTAGGAGATAGGAAGGAAGGCAAGAAATAAGAAAGAATAAGTGTCTGGTGGTCAAAGAAAAGAGAGAAAGAAGTAAGATCGAGTGAAGGAAGAGGAAAGAGGTAAGGGAAGGAAAGAACAGGTGACTTTGCGACTCTTTCTTCCCAAGAGTAATTTGTTTTGGAGGAGCGGGAGACGGAAAAAAATAAGAGAAAAAGGAGAAAAGTGGGAATGGCAGAATGGAGAGAAAAGAAGAGAATAATAGAGAAGAGGTTCGGAGAGGTAAATGAAAGTAAGGAGAAGGAAAGGAGAAGGGAAAAGCTGAGGTAAAGAAAAGACATATGTGTAGGCGGCTCCCAGCACTGACCTGACTCTGCATTTTTCATTGTTTTGACCATCTAGTGCAGTGGTTTGGGAATTTTTTTTGAATAATACAGTATCTGACAAATGTACTCGTCTTAATCCTGGAATTTTAGGTGGATGAAAAAGTTACAATATCGCCTTCTTAACAAAATATAATGAATTTGTTTTGACCACTGGGACAGGCATGAGGAAATGTTTTGAATAATGTGAAAAATGTACTCGTATGAACCCCAGACTTTGGTTGGACAAAAGAAAACCTTGAAATATCGCCTTCTTTATAATCCAAAATATGTCCGTTTTACACCATTAGGGGTAATTTATACTTGTTCCTCTGACTTAGCAGAATAAGGACAATTTGATTTTCCTTAACCCCGTGAGATTCAGAACGTAATTTCCACTGTAATTTGGGTACCAATATACGATTTTTAGTGAATATAAGCAATATTTTATAGATATAAACTGTTTAGTGTCCTTGTCGACTTACTAATTTGGTATATTCCGTTATTTTTCGTAATTTTATGGCTGACAACAGACGATTTTTTTATAGCAAAGGAAAAATCTGGGCGTGAAAGGGTTAATCAAGACGAAAGTAAATATTAATAAAAATATTGTGCATATCAGTCATTTTTGTGTACGGGAATGAGTTACGATCACTTCTCTGTAATGAAGACATAAATGTAAGAAAATAATAATGGAGTAATAATATAATATGACCACACATTTAAAATTTCATACGGAGGTAAAACGAAATTCAAAAACTTAAATAGTGTAAAATTCTTTTGATAAGTCGAAATACAGAGGCAAAAAGGTTAGTACCACCGGGACATTAATATTCTCACCGCCACACCAGCGTGAGCCAGACGCGGGACGTTTCACGGATCAACCAATTGGTCCAAACTTTTATGTGCCGATGATATGAAACTTGTGACTTTTTATGAGTTAGAGGAGGGGAGAGAGAGAGAGAGAGAGAGAGAGAGAGAGAGAGAGAGAGAGAGAGAGAGAGAGAGAGAGAGAGAGAGAGAGAGAGAGAGGAGAGAGAGAGAGAGAGAGGAGGAGAGAGAGAGAGAGAGAGAGAGAGAGAAGAGAGAAAAGGAGAGAGAGAGAGAGAGAGAGAGAGAGAGAGAGAGAGAGTTTCTTTATTTCAACAAAGCAGCGTCTCTTCACTCCTGTGCAATGTTTGTCCAGTGTGTCACCGAATTGTGTTCTCAAGAAGTTTGCAATGCCCTGCTCGAATATTTAGCGGCATCCGCATTTTATTCACCCGAATGTATAACTTTTTATGACAAAGTACCGTACTGTAGGTGTTATGGATTGAATGCATTAGTAGATACATTATATTCGAGTTGAGGTTAAATCAAAGAACATGATTGGTTTTTCTTGCCATTTTTGCCCCGTTCTTATTAGTTTTCCTTGTTATTGTATTCGTTGTAATCAACTATGCTACTATTGTCACTACTATCTACTTTCACTACTATTCTGCTACTATTTTTACTACTATCTAATTTCACTATTATTCTGCTACTATTTTCACTACTATCTACTTTCACTACTATTCTGCTACTATTTTCACTACTATCTACTTTCACTACTATTCTGCTACTATTTTCACTACTATCTACTTTCACTACTATTCTGCTACTATTTTCACTACTATCTACTTTCACTACTATTCTGCTACTATTTTCACTACTATCTACTTTCACTACTATTCTGCTACTATTTTTACTACTATCTAATTTCACTACTATTCTGCTACTATTTTTACTACTATCTACTTTCACTACTATTCTGCTACTATTTTTACTACTATCTAATTTCACTATTATTCTGCTACTATTTTCACTACTATCTTTCACTATATTACTATTTTTTGTGCTATTGATGTGAGTTGCTAGAGATGTTGTTACGTTGTCTGGTATGTTGTGTTAAGACGAAGCAGTGTTGACATAATTCAATTTTTTTTATGGAAGACAGAGGAAGAAAGAGGAAGGGAGTCGTAGCTGCAAGAAAATATTAACAATTGTTTGGGAGTAATTTCGCTGGCAAGACATCAGACCAACTCATGTTTGAACTCTGAATTTATAATACGAATTGGTACGAAATAATGAAAAATAAACTGGTGTATGGGATGATATTGCTGTTAATTAATGCTTCTGTTGTACCTCGTCTCATCTCCGTCCCTTGTGAGTTATATTCTGGTGTTTTTTTAAGAGGTGAAAAACCCTGACCCCTTGCTGCTTCCTGACTGATATTTGATGCCAGAAGGGAATACTACGCTTCTTCTAAGTTTCAGTTGTATTTTATCATAGTTAACCATATTATCAGGTAAATATACAGGCATCATTTTAAGCATGAGACCTTAATTAAGATAGAACAGAATTTTGGCCTCGTAAAAAAATTGACTATAGTTATTATATCTTATAATCCTGGGTTACTGTTGACTTTTTTATTGTACTAAACTTTTCCTTATTTCACTGTTTACTTGTTTTTTTCTCTTAACTTTTTTATTGTTTTTGCTTGGAAAGTATATGTTTTGCGTTCCTTCAGAGGTTTTGCATGCCGCCAGTATTAAAAGCGAGATTTTGTGAGCACCATTGTTTACTCGAGCGTTGCATGGTGACACACAACAAACACTCAACCCCACGAGCACACCCCACACACACCCCCACACACACACACCACACACACACACACCACACACACACACACACAACACCACACGCACAACGCACACCACACACACCACAACACACACACCCACACACAACACACACACACACACACATACACAACCACCCCACACACACAACACACACACACACACACACACACACACACAACACACACACACAAAACACACACACACACACACACACACACACACACACACACACACACACACACACACACACACACATACACACACACACACACACACACACACACACACACACACACACACACACACACACACACACACACACACACACACACACACACACACACACACACACACACACACACACACACACACACACACACACACACACACACACACACACACACACACATACACACACACATACACATTCTTTTCCGGAGTGAACAGGAAGCATTAATGATCCCCTCGCTTCCTGTCATGTGTTTAAACATTTCATATACCGGGGAGGAAAATATCAGTGAATGTACGTATAGTTGTATTTAAATAAGAGAACGTCACAAGGGAGAGCTGTGCATACCAGAGAAACATTCTGCATTATCTGGGAGGTGACAATGGAAATGATGAAAAGGGGTATAAGGGAAAACTTAATCATTTAAGGTTTTTGAGTCAGTCTTTTTGTTCATCTGGTCTCTTATTGTTGCATCATATTCTATTGTCTTATGTTGTCATTTAGTCAGGGTGTGAATGTTTCGTCTCTATGATACATGTACTCATGGTTAACGTTTTCTGTTTTCACCAGACGTCACTTTTATGCAGCTTGGCGGTCGAGCTTCGCCTGCCGTCCATACAGAGAAAGTAATTTCTCATCAGAAGGTCATGGAAACTATTAAGTCGTTTTCTGATGTCTGCGTTTTTGTTTTGTTTTGTGGGTTTCATATTTATTTTGTTTTGTGGGTTGCATTTCAGTTTTGTTTTGTGGGTTGCATTTCAGTTTTGTTTTGTGGGATGGATTTCAATTTTGTTTTGTGGGTTGCATTTCAGATTTGTTTTGTGGGTTGCATTTCAGATTTGTTTTGTGGGTTGCATTTCTGTTTTGTTTTGTGGGTTGCATTTTTGTTTTGTTTTGTGGGTTGCATTTCAGTTTTGGTTTGTGGGTTGGATTTCAGTTTTGTTTTGTGGGTTGCATTTCAGTTTTGTTTTGTGTTGCATTTTTGTTTTATTTTGTGGGTTGCATTTTTGTTCTGTTGTGTGGGTTGCATTTTCGTTTTGGGTTTAAAGTTTGCATTCACTAATATGAGCGTGAAATCATATTGGTGAACGTGTATAGGGTTGCTTCTTTGTTTTTGGTGTTTGCTTTCAGTTTTGTTTTATTGTTCACAGTTGTTTGGGGCATTCGGTTTATGTGGTGGCACACAAGTTGGAGTCATGCTCTGGTTTCACACTATGCAGAATTGTTATGTGTAAGCACTTGTTTAATGTTATTAATGTGGGTTGCATTCTGGTTGGTGTGGTTATTATTCGTAATTTGTTAGTTAAAGTGGTAGAAATTTACTGAATTCTAGGAATACCACATGCACACAGTGAAAGGAGTTTGTTCTGACCAGCGGTTTTCTTCCTCCAATGACTCGGATGATAATGTCTCGGCAGCGACAGGCCGCGTTAATAGCCGACACGCGCACACAAGTTGGAAGCAAGCTCTGTTTCCCACACACTGATGCACCGAAACTGCTAATGTACCGCTAAACACGTTGTTTAATGCTTATATAAAGTGGTCTATTAGAAAATCCGGTGGTGTGGTATTATTTGCTGTAATTTTTCAGTAATCGGTAGTATAATTTTTTACTGAATGTCTTAGGTCCCAACACACAGTAGCAAATGTTCACGTTTTTTTTCTTGAACAATGGCTTCTCTCTCTCTCTCTCTTCTCTCTCTCTCTCTCTCTCTCTCTCTCTCTCTCTCTCTCTCTCTCTCTCTCTCTCTCTCTCTCTCTCTCTCTCTCTCTCTCTCTCTCTCTTCTCTCTCTCCTCCTCTCTCTCTCTCCTCTCTCTCTCTCTCTCTCTCTCTCTCTCTCTCTCTCTCTCTCTCTCTCTCTCTCTCTCTCTCTCTCTCTCTCTCCTCTCTCTCTCTCTCTCTCTCTCTCTCTCTCTCTCTCTCTCTCTCTCTCTCTCTCTCTCTCTCTCTCTCTCTCTCTCTCTCTCTCTCTCTCTCTCTCTCTCTCTCTCTCTCTCTCTCTCTCTCTCTCTTCTCTCTCTCTCTCTCTCTCTCTCTCTCTCTCTCTCTCTCTCTCTCTCTCTCTCTCTCTCTCGTCTCTCTCTCTTCGTGCATATGGGTGATAGTTAAGAGTGTATCGTGGTGGTTGTCTTGTAACGACGTTGTATAAAGAAGTGTACGTACCTTTATACCACGACTCTGCTAACTGGGTACTGCTAATGCAAAGAAGGAAAGGGTACAGAAAGAAGCAAGCAAAGGGTCAAAGAATACTTACCATTACTTAAATCCCTGCATCCCTTTTTTTCATGTCTAATCACTCCCTCCGTCTCCCTAATCTTCCGTTCTCTTCCTTACGATCATCTCTCCTTCGACGTCCTTCCTCCTTTCCTTGAATCTCCACTCTTCCTTCCTCGACGTCCTTCCATGCTTGTTCCTGCTCTTCTCCACCCCTCTCTCTTCTCTCTCCGATCTCTCTTTGTACTTCTTCTTCTCTCTCTCTCTCTCTCTCTCTCTCTCTCTCTCTCTCTCTCTCTCTCTCTCTCTCTCTCTCTCTCTCTCTCTCTCTCTCTCTCTCTCTCTCTCTCTCTCTCTCTCTCTCTCTCTCTCTCTCTCTCTCTCTTTCTCTCTTCGTCGTCTTAATCGCAGCTTCTCTTCCTCTCCTCCTTTCCTATCTTCCTCCTACTCCACTTCTTCCTCCTCCTCCTCCTTATATTCCTCCTCGTGCAGTAAATTTTTCACCCTCCCTCTCGATTCCTCCTCAACTTTTCTACCTCTCCCCTTCGTCTCTTCTTTGTCTAACCCCACCATGACCCGCCTCCTGAAATTAGGCAGCCTGATTCTGTGCCCTGCTTTCCAACAATCCCTTCCTTTCCCTCGTGTCTCCTAATTTCTTCCTCCCTCTTCTCTCTCTCTCTCTCTCTCTCTCTCTCTTCTCCTCTCTCTCTCTCTCTCTCTCTCTCTCTCTCTCTCTCTCTCTCCATCTCTCTCTCTCTCTTCTCTCTCTCTCTCTCTCTCTCTCCTCTTCTCTCTCTTCTCCTCCCTCCTTTTTTTTTATCTTCCCCTTGCTTCCTCTCCTCTACTTCAGTCGCGCTATGAAACCCTTTTTGAGTTTTAATCTAATTTTTATGTTGCTACCCCTCAATGCGTGTGAGAGAGAGAGAGAGAGAGAGAGAGAGAGAGAGAGAGAGAGAGAGAGAGAGAGAGAGAGAGAGAGAGAGAGAGAGAGAGAGAGAGAGAGAGAGAATCAGCGAGATGGGAGTAACAGTACCTACTTTACCGCTTTCCTTACTCTATTACTTCCTATTCTTCCTTGACAATTACTTCCTTCCCTTCCTTACCTCCCTCCCTCCTCCCTCCCTCCTCTACTTCCTTTTCTTCATTGACAATTACTTCCTTCCCTTCCTTACCTCCCTCCCTCCTCCCTCCCTCCTCTCCCGCCGCCTTATGATCTCTTTAACGGCCTTGTTCCCTTGTCCTTGTAACTTACTACTCCAGCGCTTATCTTCATTCCTTCTTTCTCTTGTTTCATTGTCTGGCCGACTGACTCTCTTTTCTCTTCTTTTACTTTTTTTTCGCATGTTAGTTTTTTCATCCTTTGCGTGTTCCTGATTCTTTTTTTGACTTAAATTTGAGGGAAATTTCTGGTACTCCTAAATGACTTAATTAAACTTGAGGGAAATTTCTGGTACTCCTAAATGACTTAATTAAATTTGAGGGAAATTTCTGGTATTCCTAAATGACTTAATTAAACTTGAGGGAATTTTTTCTGGTACTCCTAAATGACTTAATTAAATTTGAGGGAAATTTCTGGTATTCCTAAATGACTTAATTAAACTTGAGGGAAATTTCTGGTATTCCTAAATGACTTAATTAAACTTGAGGGAAATTTTTGGTACTCCTAAATGACTTAATTAAACTTGAGGGAAATTTCTGGTACTCCTAAATGACTTAATTAAACTTGAGGGAAATTTCTGGTATTCCTAAATGACTTAATTAAACTTGCGGGAAATTTCTGGTACTCCTAAATGACTTAATTAAATTTGAGGGAAATTTCTGGTATTCCTAAATGACTTAATTGAACTTGAGGGAAATTTCTGGTATTCCTAAATGACTTAATTAAACTGGAGGGAAATTTCTGGTATAGACAAGTATTGATAAGTCATGGGAAGTTTTCAGTGTACTATATTGTATGCCTTGATTTATGCCTGTCTGCGTTCCCTATTGCTACATACGCTCAGATAAATATGAAACCCAATCGGTAGGAAAATGAACTTAATTAACAACATGCTCTCTCTCTTAACCCCTTGAGGCCCACAACGTCATTTCCGTTGTAATTTGGATACCATTAGACAGTTTTAATGAATAGAAGCAATATTTGAATAGATATGACCTGTTTAGTATCCTTGTCGACTAACTCATTTGGTATATTAAGTTACTTTTCGTAATTTTATGGCTAACAACAGACGATTTTATATAGCAAAGGAAAGATCTGGGCGTGAAGGGGTTAATCAAGAACAGGCTCTCTCTTCAAGACGTGCATACACTGAATTTACTATATAGACACACATTCAAAGTGACATATTAGAGTATGACAGAGTACGTCGCCTCCGTGGTGCAGTGGCTAGCGTGCCTGGCTACGAATCTGCGGCCCCTGGTTTGAATCCAGGCCAGGGCAAGTCGGCGACCAGCCAAAACCAGCTATTCTTCCTTCCTTTCGGGGTTGATAAATGGGTACCTGAGGTAACCTGGGGAAGGTAACTGTGGTAACCCGGGTGTCACACTAGCCCTGTGTCCCGGGGTAACGAGTCCTCACCCACCATAGGCTCTAAGGGCTAATGCCACGGAGATGAGCACCGAGGCTACGCGCAGCTTAGCGTATGCTGCCATCTTTACCTTTTTACCTTAGAGTACGTCGCAAATCTAAGAGGATTATAATACGTAGTAAGAAGAATCGTGAATATTATATATATGTCGAGTGTGTAATATTTTTTTCAACTATCTCCAACTCCTTTTTTCTTTCTCCCCTCTTTCTCCTCCTCCTCCTCCTCCGCCTCCATATACTACCCCTCCTATAACTCCTCCATATACTACCCCTCCTATAACTCCTCCATATACTACCCCTCCTATAACTCCTCCATATACTACCCCTCCTATAACTCCTCCATATACTACCCCTCCTATTCCTCCTCCATATACTACCCCTCCTATTCCTCCTCCATATACTACCCCTCCTCCTCTTCCTCCATATACTACCCCTCCTATTCATCCTCCATATACTACCCCTCCTATTCCTCCTCCATATACTACCCCTCCTATTCCTCCTCCATATACTACCCCTCCTATTCCTCCTCCATATGACTACCCCTCCTATTCCTCCTCCATATACTACCCCTCCTATTCCTCCTCATAACTACCCCTCCTATTCCTCCTCCATATACTACCCCTCCTATTCCTCTCTCCCATATACTACCCTCTCCTATTCCTCCTCCATATACTACCCCTCCTATTCCTCCTCCATAGACTACCCTCCTATTCCTCTCCAATCTACCCTCCTATCCTCCTCCATAGACTACCCCTCCTATTCCTCCTCCATATACTACCCCTCCTATTCCTCCTCCATATACTACCCTCCTCCTCCTCTCCTCCCCATATACTACCCTCCTATTCCTCCTCCATATACTACCCCTCCTATTCCTCCTCCATATACTACCCCTCCTATTCCTCCTCCATATACTACCCTCCTATTCCTCCTCCATAGACTACCCCTCCTATTCCTCCTCCATATACTACCCTCCTATTCCTCCTCCATATACTACCCCTCCTATTCCTCCTCCATATACTACCCCTCCTATTCCTCTCCCTCCTCCTCCTCCATATACTACCTCTCCTATTCCTCCTCCATATACTACCCCTCCTATTCCTCCTCCATATACTACCCCTCCTATTCCTCCTCCATAACTACCCCTCCTATTCCTCCTCCATAGACTACCCCTCCTATTCCTCCTCCATATACTACCCCTCCTATTCCTCCTCCTCTCCCCATACTACCTTCCTCATCCTCCTCCATATACTACCCCTCCTATTCCTCCTCCATATACTACCCCTCCTATTCCTCCTCCATATACTACCCCTCCTATTCCTTCCTCCTCATACTACCTCCATCCTCCTCCATATACTACCCCTCCTCTCCTCCTCCATATACTACCCCTCCTATTCCTCCTCCATATACTACCCCTCCTATTCCTCCTCCATATACTACCCCTCCTATTCCTCCTCCATAGACTACCCCTCCTATTCCATCTCCATATACTACCCCTCCTATTCCTCCTCCATAGACTACCCCTCCTATTCCTCTCCATATACTACCCCTCTATTCCTTCCTCCTATCCTCCTCCTCCTCCATATACTACCCCTCCTATTCCTCCTCCATAGACTACCCCTCCTATTCCTCCTCCATAGACTACCCCTCCTATTCCTCCTCCATATACTGCCCTCCTATTCCTCCTCCATATACTACCCCTCCTATTCCTTCCTCCTCCTCCTCCTCCTCCATATACTACCTCTCCTATTCCTCCTCCATATACTACCCCTCCTATTCCTCCTCCATAGACTACCTCCTCCTATTCCTCCTCCATAGACTACCCTCCTATTCCTCCTCCATATACTACCCTCCTATTCCTCCTCCATATACTACCCCTCCTATTCCTTCCTCCTCCTCCTCCTCCTCCATATACTACCTCTCCTATTCCTCCTCCATAGACTACCCCTCCTATTCCTCCTCCATAGACTACCCCTCCTATTCCTCCTCCATAGACTACCCCTCCTATTCCTCCTCCATAGACTACCCCTCCTATTCCTCCTCCATAGACTACCCCTCCTATTCCTCCTCCATATACTACCCCTCCTATTCCTCCTCCATAGACTACCCCTCCTATTCCTCCTCCATATACTACCCCTCCTATTCCTCCTCCATAACTACCCCTCCATCCTCCTCCATATACTACCCCTCCTATTCCTCTCCATTACCTACCCTCCTTCCTCCTCCATAGACTACCCCCTATTCCTCTCCATTATACTACCGTCCTATTTCCTCCTCCCCTCCTATCCTCCTCCTCCTATATACCCTTCTATTTCTCCTCCATATCTACCCCCTTCCTTCCTCCTCCTCTCTTATCCTCCTCTCCTATTCCCTTTCCTCCTACTCCTCCTCCTCCTCCTCCTCATACTACCCTCCTTCCCTCCTCCTCCTCCTCCACTTGCTCTTAACCATGACACCCTCCTTCCTCCTACATATGACTACCCCTCCTTTCCTCCCCCATTACTACCCCTCGTTTTCCTCCTCAAAGATCCCCTTCTCTCATATAAGCCTCCTATTCTCTCATATATACCCTCTATTTCCTCCTCTCATAGACTACCCTCCTATTCTCCTCCCAAATTACTAACCTCCGTATCTCTCTAGACTACCTCTTTCTCGCATATAACCTCCTATTCTCCTCTTTTCCCTCTGATTCTTCCGTCTCCTTCTGTCCTTATGACCTCCGAATCCTCCTCATTCGACCCTCCTTTCTCCTACCATAGGACACATCCCTCAATACTAGCCTCTATTCTGCCATATACACCCATCCCACCTCCTCCAATAACTACCTATTGTAGAGACACGCCCTCTATGACTCAGAGGAGCAGCCCCCCTACGCACGATGAGACACCTCCATTCCTTGCTGATCCTCCCCGCATCAAACACTCCTGATCACTCGGACAGGAAGATAGACTAACATGACCTGATGAGTATGATGAGCAGTATGTTCACTCAAAGATCTTAGGGCAACATTCTAATACTTTGTATAGTTTTCTAATTTGGTTGCAAGACAATAACAGAAAAGATGAATACGCATTGATTTTGATTAACCTCTTCACGCCCAGATTTTTCCTTTGCTATATATAATTGTATGTTGTCGAGCATAATTGAAATGTACTGATTACCAATCCTAGTTTAGTGCAAGGATCAACAGGTCCATGATAAATATTGTTATATACCTACAAAAGTCAATGAGTGGCAATAAAGGAAGTTAAGTTTATGGAGTCTAAGGGGTTAAGGAAGGAAAGTATGAATAATAATACATCACTATATAGTATAATGCAATGGGTAATAAAACTATGCGAGTGTGTGTAAATTGAAGAAGAAATTAAGACGAAAAGATGAAGCAAGCTACTGACAGATTAAAGAGACCATTTCTCACTGTTTTCCTCCATCGTTTCCTTGTTTGCTTCACTCCTCCTCTTCCAAAAAAATTCCCCTTGATTTTTTCCGATGCGTATTGCCTTCATTATCTTTTCCATTTTCTTTGCCCTTCTTCCTACTCCTCCTTTCCTTTCTGCCGTCTTCCTTTCATCTCTTTTTGCTCTTCCTTCTGTTCCATTATCTTCCCCCTTTACCTCGTACTTTCTTTCCTCTAACTCCATTCCCTCCTTTCATGATCAGAATTCGTATTATTCGAAAAACTGACGCAGACATTTTTGACTTTTCTTTCATTACCTCCGCCAACGAAGTTGGATAGGTTATGTTTTCACCCCGATCTGTCTGTCTGTCTGTCTGTCTGTCTGTCTGTCTGTCTGTTAGTGTACAGGATTTCTCGAAAAGTTACGAATAGATTTAGACCAAACTCGGTATACCAAGTCTATTTGGTATAAGGAAGGACTGATTTAATTTTGGATGAAATCTATTGACAAGTGGCAACCAATTGATGAAATATTCGGCCAGAGGTATGCGCTCATACTGAGTGCATATATATATATATATATATATATATATATATATATATATATATATATATATATATATATATATATATATATATATATATATATATATATATATATATATATATATATATATATATATATATATATATATATATATATATATATATATATATATATATTTTTTTTTTTTTAACTTTTTTGTTTACTTTTTTTTTTTTACTTTTTTATATTCGGGCGGAAGTATGCGCTCTACTGAGTGCCCCCCCCCCCCCCTAGTTTTATCTCTGCTTTGATTTTTGTTTTCACTACACTTTTTTCATAGACATCGTGTGTGTGTGTGTGTGTGTGTGTGTGTGTGTGTGTGTGTGTGTGTGTGTGTGTGTGTGTGTGTGTGTGTGTGTGTGTGTGTGTGTGTGTGTGTGTGTGTGTGTGTGTGTGTGTGTGTGTGTGTCATTCACCTATGGTTTTGTCCACGGGAGCTAGCTCGCCATCGCTAGTTTTACCCTCCCGGAGCGAGCTTGGAACTCATTTTTACCGATCTTTGGGTAATGCTAGGTCCTTACACACCCCACACCCCATCCCATTGCGCTAAGGGGACAGTAACAGCCCGAATTTCTCAGTGGAAAAATCCCCTGGAATGAGCGAGGCCGGGGATCGAACGCCGAACCACAGAATGGCTCTTGACGCTGTAACCCACCAAGCCGTTCAGATGGTCTTCGGTGCGTGCAGGTGTGTGTGTTTGGGTGATGCATGGTGGTGCATGGTAATTAGGGGACGAACAGAGCATCCCTCAGGCAGGGGAAGCTTGTCGCTAATGGATTGAACATGCCTGCCACCACCTTCACCACCACTATTACCACAGCATAAATTATGATAACGACAACGAAGGCTTATAGTATTGTTGCTGCCACTACAACCACCACTACTACTACTACTACTACTACTACTACTACTACTACTACTACTACTACTACTACTACTACTACTACTACTACTACTACTACTACTACTATGCTGCTACTACTACTACTACTACTACTACTACTACTACTACTACTACTACTACTACTACTACTACTTACTACTACTACTACTTTTGTTGCCGGTTTTGCTACTTCCACTGCTATTAATGCCTGGTTGGTTCTGCTCGTTTCATATTAACTATGCGCTTCTAGTTGACTGACCTCAGCGCGCACACACACACACACACACACACACACACACACACACACACACACACACACACACACACCACACACACACACACACACACACACACACACACACCCACCCACCCACCCACCCACCCACACACACACACACACACACACACACTGATAAACCCGAGTTAATGGTCACCCCTTTTACGTTTGATCTTTGTTGAACCGTGATTTGTCGCCGGGTTGGACAGTTAGTGACCATCTTCACGATTCAGGGCACCATGGGTCACTGCTTAAGAGGGTGTCTAGTGTGCGCCGTCTTAGAAGGGGAAATTACACTGATACAATAGATTCAACGGAGCTAGTCTGACTGCCTTTAGTCTTTCGAGCAAGCCAAGACTGCCGCAAAATTTCAAAACATCAATACTGTGCCGCCACCGATATGCATTATACATACTCGTACTTATTTCTATGCTCATTACTACTTACTTGCTATTATACTTATTTTACATAAAACACGTAAATACCATCGAGTTATCTGTCATAAAAACATAAGAACATAAGAAAATAAGGAAGCTACAAGAGGTCGCGAGACCTACACGAAGTAGTTACTGTTACTCAACACTACCTACATCCACTTTTCATCCTCATCCATGAAATTATCCAGCCTCTTTTTAAAGCTCCCCAACGATTCCGCACTAACTACCTGTCTACTGAGTCCATTCCAATCATTTCCCACCCTATTTGTGAACCAGTTTTTCCTTATTTCTTTTTAAGATTACGCTCTTCCAGCTTGAATCCGTTACTTCTTGTTCTACCCTGGTTACTATCCTACTTACTTACTACTATACTTATTTTACTGAAAACACGTAACTACCATCGAGTTGTATGTCACTGTTGTAATCTTGAACCTTGATTTAATCAAGTCTTGTGTCTTGCCGAGGGCCCTGATATCTTATGTCCATTTATGGGATTGAATCGTACAGCGTCGACGGCGTCAGTTCAATAAAGCGATATATTATTTTCCCCCTGGGCGTCGACGGTCTTGTTTGAACTCCTCCCGCCTCGCCATGGTTGTAGTCTATAGATGAACAATTTGTATTGGGTGAAGTCAGGTGTTTCTACACTCTGCTTTAATCCCTTGAGGCCCAGAACGTAATTTCCATTGTAATTTGGGTACCATTAGACAATTTTAAGTATATATAAGCAATGTTTTATAGATATGACCTGTTTAGTATCCTTGTCGACTATCTAATCTGGTATATTCAGTTACTTTTTGTTATTTTATGGCTAACAACATACAATATTTTATAGGAAAGGAAAGATCTGGGCGTGAAGGGGTTAAAGGACAACACTACTTAGTAGTTATAGTCAATTTTTTTGAACGAGGTGAAAAATCCTGCCCCCTTGCTGTTTACTGACTGATATTTAATGCCAGGAGAAGGGAATACTACGCTTCTTCATAATTTCAGTTGTATTTTATCATAGTTAACCATATTATCAGGTACACATAGGCATAATTTTAAGCATGAGACCTTTGGGGAGGCGGTAGCGGAGTGGTTAGCGTCTCCGACTGGCGTTCTCGGTGACCCGAGTTCGATCCCCGAAGAAAACCAAAACCTTTCTGCACCGTCGAGTGGCCTAAGAACACCCACATGCCCTGCCCATCAACTCTACCTTCGATTGCGAGTGCATCGGAGGACACAGGGGGGCGGCATGAGCCTCTAATCACAGGCGTCACTATAAAAATCCTGCCTGCGCCACCACGGGAGAGGACCAACCATCACACCCCTCAAATGAACCTACAGAGACTATCATCCGAGGTCTGGGTCACCACTGCCTACAGGCGCTATAGGCACAGATGTAAAAAAAAAAAAAAAAAAGATAGAATGGAATTTTTGCCTCGTACAAAAAAATAGACTATACTAGGTACAACTGGGAATTCCGTCATAAGGAAGTCATATTGAGGCATTTCTTACTCAGCAGTATTTTTCCGTGTCATGAGATAACTGTAAGCTTCCCACATATCCTCCCTTCTCCTCAGTTGACCTTAGAAACACTTCTGTACTCTAGGGAAAAATGATAGTCTAAGAACATTCTGCTGCCAGTTGTGACAGTAATAAACCATTATTATAGCCTTCATTATCTTTCATTGGACTCCCTTGTGTCTTCTTATATCAGAGAGTATGCTGAAAAAGAGAAAGCATTAGTGTACCCAGCAGCATATCGTCACCCTCATAAAGAAACTGCCTAAGTCATTTCTCGACAATTTCAGGATTTTTGCCTACATCAATTCTTCATCCTGTGGCGCATCTATTGGTATAGTCGCCAATGTTATTTGTAGGGTGTGAGTGGTCTAAAATCTAAAAGGATAAACAATGCATTGATATCAAATTAAGGAAATGAGGAAGTTTTTTTTGATATCCCGAAAAGTAGACTTGAAAAAATGACTTGGACAGTTTCTTTATGTGTGTGACGAAATTGGAGACTAGCACAGTAATGTCTAGGGAGAGGATGCACCAGGGGTCGAGTGGGTGTGAGAGGATGGACGTAAACTTGACACCCTATGTTGACGCCTTTCTCGACGAGATAGACTACTGCAGATAATCCTTCTAACACTGCTTCTCTCTCTCTCTCTCTCTCTCTCTCTCTCTCTCTCTCTCTCTCTCTCTCTTCTTCTCTCCTCTCTCTTCTCTCTCTTCTCTCTCTCTCTCTCTCTCTCTCTCTTCTCTCCTCTCTCTCTTCTCTCTCTCTCTCTCTCTCCTCTCCTCTCTCTCTCTCTCTCTCTCTCTCTCTCTCTCTCTCTCTCTCTCTCTCTCTCTCTCTTCTCTCTTCTCTCTCTCTCTCTCTCTCTCTCTCTCTCTCTCTCTCTCTCTCTCTCTCTCTCTCTCTCTCTCTCTCTCTCTCTCTCTCTCTCATACGTCTTCTTAAATCTCCCTGCCTTGATGCCTTCTTGAGCTCCTATTTCCAGCCACCCTTGACTGGAATTGATTAACATTCACCCCGTTTTCACCCATTCACCCACCACGCTTTTTCTTATTTACTTTAGTATAAGTTATTTCAAAGTAGACATGGATATACGTAGTTGGACGTATAAGAGAGAGAGAGAGAGAGAGAGAGAGAGAGAGAGAGAGAGAGAGAGAGAGAGAGAGAGAGAGAGAGAGAGAGAGAGAGAGAGAGAGAGAGAGAGAGAAACAGTGTTAGAAGGATCTGGCATCTAGTGTAAGGCATTCTGCAAGGGTAAGGACATTGCCATAATAAACTAAACGGAGGTGGAGCCTGACTGACTGCTTCCAACCTGAAAAGTGCCACGGAAGGGAAGGCTGTTACTCCACCTATAAACATTGTGCCTATACTTAAGGTGATACATTCAAACATTTAAACTCTCTCTCTCTCCCCTTCTCTCTCTTCTCTCTCTCTTCTTTTCTTCTCTCTCTCTCTCTCTCTCTCTCTCTCTCTCTCTCTCTCTCTCTCTGTCTCATTTAGCAAAGATTTATCTCAATTTATTGGGATTCTCTTTTAATTTATTTACCTTTATAAAAACCTCTCCACAATATTTTTTCGTACGTTTATTAATCATATTTTTTTTCTCTTCAAATTTATGTATGCGTTCACAGGCTCGATGTCAGAGAGAGAGAGAGAGAGAGAGAGAGAGATCGGAGAGATAGAGAGAATTGCGAGCGAAGCGAGCGAGAGAGAGAAAAGCGAGAGAGAGGAGGAGAGAGAGAGAGAGAGAGGAGAGAGAGAGAGAGAGAGAGAGAGAGAGAGAGAGAGAGAGAGAGAGAGAGAGAGAGAGAGAGAGAGAGAGAGAGAGAGAGAGAGAGCATTATATGTGTTCTTATTGTCTATGACCAATCCTAGAATGGCTGATTGGAATACTGGAAGACCTATTAAGAAGAGGCGGAAGTAGGAACTCATGGAGGCATCAGGAATGAGAGATAGAGGAAGACGTATAAGAGAGAGAGAGAGAGAGAGAGAGAGAGAGAGAGAGAGAGAGAGAGAGAGAGAGAGAGAGAGAGAGGAGAGAGAGAGAGAGAGAGAGAGAGAGAAGGAGAGAGAAGAGAGAGAGAGATGTAGTGTTAGAGGGTTTATCGTGTTAAGAATGGTATAAAAAGAATGAGGGGTGGCGAGAGGATGTGAAGTTGGGGAAGACAAGAAGAATATAAATAAAAGTAATGATAATAATAATAAGAAACAACAACAACAGGAGCAAAGAAAATCGGTATAAGAAATAAATGTGTTGGAACAGTCCATTGAAAAAAAACATTTAGTGGGATAAAATAAGATTACAGGAAAGACGACGAAGAGGAGAAGGAGGAAGAAGAGATTTTGAAAAGATAGCACAGATAAGGAGCACGAGAAGACTGGAACCTTTAAGATGAATGGGGGAAGGGGGGAGGAGGAGGAAGAGGAAGAGGAAGAGGAAGAGGAAGATCAAGAGGAAGAAGAGGAAGAGGAAGAAGACTGGAACCTTTAAGATGAATGGGGGAAGGGGGGAGGAGGAGGAGGAGGAGGAGGAGGAGGAGGAGGAGGAGGAGGAGAGGAGGAGGAGGAGGAGGTAGTGGTGGTGGTGGTGGTGGTGGTGGTGGTGGTAAAGGATTCAGGCAAGGGAACACAAGCACAAGCAGGATCGGTATATCGAATGCAGGTGTTGAAATTGACACGTAGGTGCAAGGAATAGTAATGTATTGCCTTGGGAATGTGATCTTAGGAGGGAACAGGAATAGCCCTGGAAGGACAGGAATGGTTGCTGGAATAGAGACTGAACAGCTGGGAATGGGACTCATAGGGTTATTGATATCCTCTTACAAGGGAAGACGAATTAGGAGTTGGAGGAGGAAGAAAAACAGGAGAATATGGAGGAGGAGAATACAAAGGAATACAATACAAAGGAAACACAAACAGCAACAGACCGATAGGTCCTTACAAGACTGTTTGCTTTAACTACACTACACTAACTAGATAATAAGAGAGAAAGGATAGGAAGTAGAAGGCTCCTTCCCACCCACCCATCCCTCCAGCCGAAGCTGGCCGGAAAACAAGTGATACTATGCAATATAGAAAAACTGCATGGAATTTGTGAGGAAAGTTGAAAGCTGTAATCTATGGCTAACTACTACTAGTTTGTGGGGGTAGGTTTAGTGCTTGATAGATAGGTCATGTTATGTGTGTTTTGTAATGGTGTGAACACAGTGTAGAGGTTCAAGGGGTGGTGCGGCAGCCTTGCCTGGTGCTTTCTTGGGAGGCAGCAGTCAATCAGGCCCCAGCTCCGTTCAATCCACTGCGGATTGTGTACGAGGAGGAGGAGGAGGAGGAGGGAGGAGGAGGAGGAGGACGGAAAGGAGGAGAATAAGAATGAGGAGGACGATCATAGGAATATATAGGAATGCATAGGAAGAACAGATACCACGAGACATATTAGTCTATAACGAGGGTATCTGCTGAAGTATACGTACTACTAACTATCAAACTACACGTAAGAGAACAGTTGAAAAAGGATATCATGTCCCTAAAGACGATAGGAACATGTAAGTTTCATAGTGAAGAATGACAAAAATTAATTATGCTAACTGAAACTACCACTAACACTAATCAATCCGGAGAATGTTAATAATATAACTCGCGGGGCAATATCAAAACCTATTTACTTTACAGTACGCGTCTAGTCTGTTTTTAAATGTAGTGCTTGGGGGGATGTAAATACTTAAACAAGAAATAGATATCACAAGATCTTTCTGTCTAAACCATGCTTGTCAGATGTATAGCTGTTGAAAGTGGGAGAAGAAAGAAAGAATAGTAATGCGTGAAATCCACACCAACCACTAACTCCCATCTTCTTGAAAACACTTTGGCGGGAAAAGGGATAAAAGAACACCATATGTCTTGCAAAGAGGACAGACATAAAATTCTTATAGTATACGATGGTATTAAAAGGAAAGGAACTACTTGCAGGACCACTACTATATAACAACGCTGTATCCTTGTGGCAGGAAAAGATATGTGTAAATTCACTTTGTACGTATGAGCTCTCAAGACTCCCATTCTTCAGGCAACAGAGGAGAAAACAAATAAAACAAGATCACCCAAAGTCTTCATACATTTCAACTTTTACAACTTTTACACAGACAAAAGTTGAATGTATCTTTAGTGGTAAAATTATTTCGACAGGGAGATTTTATTCTACTGACCCAAAAGTAAAACAAAGAATTGGCAAACAAGATGGAGTGATATTTCTCTCTATATCCTCTGGTAACTTTTCCTCCATGTCTTTCTTTGTCTTTAGCAGTGTCTCGATATCTGTGGCATAAGATGTGTGTAATATCTAAGGAAACTACAAATTTCCTCCAGTAATTGTTAAAGTGGGAAAATGAAGAGGTATGAAGAGGTGAAGAGGAAAATGAATACAAAGGAATATAAAGAAGGAATAGACAACAGCAGCCCTACTGGCCAAACGTAGCTGGCTATATGACTTTATATAACACCTTTTCAACTAAGCAACACAATTCGAACTAATAGTAATCCAGCAGCCAAACAAGTAGTAGTCGTAGTAGTAATTCAGGTAGTAGTAGAAGTGATAGTAATGGTAGTAGTGATGCTTTGTTTTATATCACTATAGTTCTTACGTGTTAGATGAAGAATAAGGGTTAAGTTACAAAAGAATAGCATTGTTGAAGAGGGAGGAGGAGGAGGAGACGAAAGAATCTGTTTGGGAGTGTTTGGAGTTGACACTGTTGACGTAAGTGGATGCCTTGTCTGTTCCATTCTTATTGCTGGTGGGAACACAGGAGGGAGGGAAAGGGGGAGGGGAGGAAAGAATATAGGCTAACAGACAGATAGATAGACAGGCAAATAGAGAGACAGACAGATAGACAGATAGACAAACAGACAGATAGACAGACAGACAGACAAATATCCTTCATACTACCACTTTTGAACATTTTGCCACAATATAAAAATAATAAGCATTAGTTTTACCTAGGACAGTTACCTTGATATCTCTTCATCATCATCATCATCATCTCGTGAATATTCAATGTTAGACGAGGAAACCTTATACGACGCGTGATAAGACTGCCTCTATTATATAATTCAATATTTTAGACTATATCATGTTGCTTATGCTAGAGACATCACAGATTGAAGCAGCAGCCACCACTTAGGGTCGCTATTGGTATGCTAACATGCTAACGCCCCCGAGCCAGGTAGTATTCCCTTGCCCTCCCTCCCCCCACCCACGGCTCCTCTACCTGCTACCCATTACGATCCCAAAGGTTACAGTCCCCTCAGGAGAGATATCTAAATGGCTCTTCTAACCAGTGAGTAGGTAAGAATTCATTTTGGGACTTTACACACGAAACAGCATGAATATTAAGGCCAACGCAAAATCTCACTCTACAATCATGGAGGAGAGAGAGATAAAAAGGCATTCTTGACCAGTCGTAGGAAGGAATTAATTTTGGGACATTTCAACGATATACAATAATCGATCGAGGCAATGCAAAATCTCACAAACAATATGGCATATTTTATTGGGCTCTCCTTGCAAAACATGCAGTCTATTGCGTCTTCATTCTACCAGCTAGAATCTCACGAGGTCCCAGGGTTGCGTGGTGCCGCAGAGTCAGAATGTTGGGATTGGAGACTTCTTAGTGACAATGAACCATGAAATTACCTGCGAGGGCAGAGTGAGGATGAGCTAGAAAGAGCGCTAGAGAGAGAGTGAGAGAGAGAGAGAGAAGAGAGAGAGAGGAGAGGATGAGAGGAGAGAGGAGCGAGAGAGAGAGAGAGAGAGAGAGAGACATGGAGATAAGAAAAAAAGGAAGCTACAAGGCGCGAGACCTACACGGGGTAGTTAGCATGTACTTAAGTTCAGAGATGCACTCTCTTCCAATCATGAGTATCCAGACGAGTCCTTAAGAGAGCCCAAAGAGACTGCATTGACCATATGGACGGACGAGAGAGAGAGAGAGGGGAGGAGAGAGAGAGAAGAGAGAAAAAGGAAGAAGAGACGGGAGACGAGACGAGGAGTGTAGAGAATTAGAGACCCTAGAGATGGAGAGTTATGCAGAGAGCGTTAGAGAGAGAGCGAGAGAGGAGAGATAAGATAGGATTTCATCCTATCTAGACACTTTGCAAGTACCAACAAGGTTATTGACTATACAAAGCGCCGCCACGTCAGCACGAAACTAGGCGGACTCGAACCGCTGACCGAATGACACAGGGACGCAGCACATTGCGAACTCAGCGTCAATCTACAACCTTGCCACTGACGGGCAATAGAGGAGAGAGGAGAGAGAGAGAGTAGAGGAGAGAGAGAGACAGAGAGAGAGAGAGAGTCATTACTCACTGGAATCATTGGGAAGAAAGTTATTCAAGCAATTTATCTAACAGGCGAAACAATTCATTATAATATTGACTCCTACTTTGATTAAAATTGAACACTGAATAAAAGTAACTCATTCGTATTAAAATGATTGGAGTGCAAGTATTACTACTATTTTAATTTTTTTTATCGTTTGATACATGGCTGATGATCTTTATTAACATGTTATTGCTGATGTTTTTAATGACGGCTTTGGATGCATTATTACTATTACAATTATTATTATTATTATTATTATTATTATATTATTATTATTAGTAGTAGTAGTAGTAGTAGTAGTAGTAGTAGTAGTAGTAGTAGTAGTAGAAATAAATAGTAGTAGTAGTAGTAGTAGTAGTAGTGGTAGTGGTAGTAGTAGTAGTAGTAGTAGTAGTAGTAATAGTAGTAGTATAGTTATTATTATTATCATTGTTACTGTTATAATAATCATCATTCTTATTTTGATATTATTGCTAGCCTTCTCATTTCAATTTCGATGATATTGACATATACTCAGATGTTTTTTTCTCATTGTTCACGTTGGTTTTTGTATCCCTGTTCATTGTGGTTCATCTTTTTGTTGTTCTTTTCCTTTTCCTTGTTGTTCACAGCCTTCCGTCATCGTTATCAGAGCTATTGTTCTTGTTTTTATTGTTCTGTTATTTATTTTTGTTATTGTTCATGTGGTTGATATTGTTTATAATCATCATTGCTTTTTTCCTTTCTCTCTCTCTCTCTCTCTCTCCTCGTCGAATGGCGGACGTAAACAAACCTAGGTGGTGTCGCTCCTTCTCAAACTGCCAATTAACAAGAACCTAGAAGGCTGAGGCTTATCTACCAAGGACAAAAGGTGCAGTTATATACAGTGCTTGTATGGGTTCGATTAAGGAGGTGAAGGGTGTATGGACTTAGAATTGTTTTAAGACAAAACTTTGTGTCCACCAGTAAAACCCTCCTTCGACCGGTAACCCATTTCTGCGCATGCGCAGTACATATGGACGCCGTTGCCATAGCAACGTAGACCTCACTCATATAAGAAGCACCTCTTCTTAATAATACTGTACCAACTGCAACCACACTGATTATTACATGCACTACCATATTCTGTGTTGCATATTTTAATTATGAGAGTCTCTTTCTTATAAAATCATGGCTGACAAATCCTCCAAACAAAGTATGGAGGTGTGTGGCACGACACCTGACTCTTCTCAGCAGTTGCCAACTAGAGAAATCTTACTCAAAACCCACAAGGCAGAACTCCAAAAAAGATGTCGAGAAATGGGATTGACTCACATATGGGTAAGAAAAGATCAGCTCATCGATATGATTTTACAAAAATGCCATTTAATTCAGAAACACACTGATGAACACCAGGAAACACCCTCACCTGCAACTGTTCCGACACCTCTCACTGACAACCAACTTCGACACACCGAACCAACTCAGCCGCCTTTACCTGAAGCCGCCCACCCACAAAACAATAACGACCTTCAATTGTTACAATACAAAATACCTCTGACAGTACTCAACTGCTTGAGACTGACGCCACTCAACTACCGGACTCTAATGACTCCCAATCATCCCGTCCTGACGACTCCCAAGAGAGGCACACACTTCACCGTGTTGGCCTGCTACCACCATCTTTTCCTGAAGCTGTTCAACCCCACTCCATCATTGCAAGTAATCACTCTGGTACTGCCGACATCGCCAATCAGAGTCTACTCAATACTACACATCAATCTGCCGACAACGTGACGCAGTCATCTAGCCCACCTCTTGATGCCAGCAACAGCGATCAGTGGAGGAAGGAATTTATGGAAAAGGTGACCAAAGACATTTTGACTATTATGATGAAATTAGAAACCAAGGATAGTGAGATTGAACTTCTTAATACGGAAATAAAAACGGCTTACTCAGTAATAGAGACGCTCCAGCAACGAATATGCCACTTGGAGACGCGTGAAAGACGTGACGCCAAACACGACGATGGGACGTTCACCACCTCATCACCGTCAAAGTGTTTGCTTTTAGGAGACACAAATCTGCAACATGTTCGCCGCTCTGATCTTGGCGACAATTGTTCAGTACAGACAGTTAATCAGGCAAACATGGATTTGTTATCAAGCTGGGTGACTGAAAAGTTAACTTGGTCTCCTTCTCACTGCGTGATTTATTGCGGTTTATATGATGTTCTCGATGGAAAAAATCCTGATGCAATTTTTGATAATCTTGGTTCATTGATTAGTAATCTGAAAGATAAAAACAGTGATGTGGAAATATATGTGTGTCAAATAGCCCCAGTGTTAATGTCGCAGGAAGTTGAAACCGGAATAACTGATTATAATGATAATTTGGCGGAATGGGGAAAACGAAACGGTGTTTGTGTCGTGAAAACAGCTCCTGTGCTGACTCTAGGTAGTGGGGAAACCGATGATTTGTGTTTTGATGAAGATAACCAAATTCAAGTATTAAATAGATTAGGAATAATCAAGCTTCTGAGTACCATTGATAAGCAATGTAACGGTTTTACCCTAAGTAAAAACTGGCTGAAAAAGAAGAAAAACTCAGGTAGTTTATTCAATAAAGTAGATAAGAGAGATCAACTATCAAGTGGAAAACTTCAGTATAGTGGTCAAAACAATACAATCTTCAATACATCACCTTTTCAGTTAGACTTATTTCAACCCCATTCAAAGAAAAGGACCCCTTCGACTACTTATGCAAACAAACTTCGCAACCAAGCCTCCTCATATCGCGTTGATACAAACACAACTCGTTGGCGTAACCATGCAACGCAGTCACAAGAACCCGTTCACCACCCGACTCACGAAGCAGTGCAGGAGGCTCCCCCGCGGTACATGCCATCAAATGTACAGCTGGAGAACCTCACGTACTCTCCCACAGTACCAGCTCGGAGAGACATACCGCGTCCCACAGAAACCTTTCTTCAAAGAAAACCCTTCTACAGTTCACGAAGAGGACAGGAAACAATGTGGGATGGCAAGAAAAATCACGACTTTACCTCATCTCCGAACTCGTACTATGATGATGGATACAGGTACGAAGGGTATTGGCAGAACCCTAGACCCAGCCATGCCCCACCGATACAACGTTCATACTCATACACATCATCCAGTTCTAATTCTCAACAGGGATGCTACAATTGTGGCGAGCACAACCATCATCAAAGGAATTGTAGATTCGATCATCGGTTGAGGTGTGCTTCGTGTCATGGGCTGGGACACAAGCAACGCTATTGTAAATATAACAACCCATAGGAAGCAGGCGAAGAAGACAGTGCCGACGTAGTCACTAATGTGTGTAAAAGGTCCAGGGTTAAGATTGACCACATAAATGCTCAAAGTTTTCTAGCACATAAGGATGAGATAAATTTATTAATTAATGAAAGAGATACAGACATATTATGTATTAGTGAAACTTGGCTACTTCCTGAGGTTTTGGACGAACATATTTCGATCCCTGAATATGTATTATATAGATGTGATGTAGGAAGAGGTGGTGGTGTTTGTGTCTATGTGAAAAATGTTTTTACAATTACTCGTTTAGAGGTCAATATTGAAAGGCCGGCAGGAGTTGAAGACATATGGCTAGGTGTACAGAGCAAAAAATTACCTACTGTTGTCATCGGTTGCCTGTACCGTCATCCTAAATCTCTCCTGACAACTTTCGATTATATTGCTGCTGTTTTAGATTTTATGATTTTAGGAAATAAGTCGTTTTATCTTTTAGGGGATTTTAATGATGATCTTTTATCAAGTAAGAGTAAGTTTAAGAAAATAATTTCTAATGCTAAACTCACATCTCTGGTCTCACAACCAACCAGAATCACATCAACCTCAGCAACGCTGTTAGACACAATTGTTACCAACAAGCCAGAATCTGTGATACAATCTGATGTCATTCCTTGTCTTGTGGGGGACCATGAACTCATTACCTTAACCATCAACTTGAAGAAACCTAGAGTTTTGCCCACTGTTAAAACCATTCGAGAATCGAGAAAAATTATTCCCCAGATGTTCTCTGTAATCTCTTATTACAAGACAGCTATAACCTAAATCAAATATACGTGACGGATAACATTGACGTACAAGTAAACATTTTTACGGAAAGTATTAACAAATGTCTAAATGCATGTGCACCTTTGCTCACCAAGGAGGTCAAGAGACCCTCTGCACCTTGGATGAGTGAGGAGTTGAGAGAATTTATAAAGGAGAAAAATAACGTCAAGGAAACCTGAAAATGGATAGAAATAACACTCAGTTACAAGAAAATCATAAAAATTTAAAGAAACAAGTAAAAAGGTTACTCAATCATACAAAGACAAAGCACTACGATAAAGAATTTGAAGACAATAAAGGTAATAGTTCAGCTATTTGGAAACTATTGAGACAGTTAATCCCAAATTCTGAGAAAAAGTCATGCGATTCAATAGCAGAGGAGGGAGATGAAGCGAAGTCCCTTGCAGATAGTTTTAATAAATTTTTTGCCAACGTGGGGAAAGAAACATTCATAAAATCCCAGCAAAATGTATCAAAAGATCACCCCGTAAGTGCTGCAACAAACCAAGATATCACTAACCTGCCAAGTAATACTTTTAGACCACAACCCATTGACAATGACACAATTATACTAATAATTAAGTCTATGAAAAACGGCAACTCCTGTGGTTGTGATGGCATCCAATTACGGTTTTTGAAAGACTCTCTCCCGGTGGTAATCTCTTACATAACATGCATACTAAATACATCCATAGTGACTGGAACTTTCCCTAAACAGTGGAAGGAAGCCATTGTTGTCCCAATTTTAAAGTCTGGCGATGCTAACCAACCACAAAATCATCGACCTATATCTCTGTTACCCATTCTTTCAAAATACTAGAGAAGGTTATGGCAAATCAGCTTACTAACTATCTAGAAGAAAACCATCTGTTGAGTAATACCCAACATGGTTTCAGAGCTCGATTATCAACCGAAACGGCTCTTACAAAACTCTCTAATGTACTATACGATAACATTGATAATAGGAAAATTTCACTTATTATTCTTTGTGATTTGTCAAAGGCTTTTGATAGTGTTAATCATGTATCCCTAATGAGTAAGCTAACGAAGATGAATATTGACAACTTCTGGTTTGAAAGTTATCTGCATAACAGAACACAACGTGTACGAATGGGAAAAGCACTATCAGAAATCTTTGAAATTCCATATGGTGTGCCACAAGGGTCAGTACTCGGACCAATTTTATTTCTAATATTTGTTAATGATTTTTCACACTATATCTCTGACTGTCATGTACTCCAATATGCTGACGACACCCAGCTCATACATACCGGTACCATTGACAAACTTGATGAGCTCATCCTCAGGGGCGAAAACACACTGGCCCTAAACTAAAAACTACTTCCATGCAAATGGTTTGATGTTGAACACTAAAAAGACCAGTGTATGTTTGTGGGAAGCAGAAAGTATATCTCCGAAATACCACCCAACACCTGCTTAAGAGTTGACGGATGCGTGATTGTTCCAAGTAAATCATTAAAAAAATCTTGGTATCCATTTCGATAATTATTTGAATTTTGATAGCCACATAAATGAAATTAGAAGGAAAACTCTTGGTACGTTGATTTTGTAAACCGAATCAAAGAAAATTTGAACAAAAACGCACGACTAATATCCATTCACTCTCTTGTCTTGAGCATCATTAACTACGGCATCAAAATATGGGGTGCCACTTATACAACTCACTTATATCAAGTTTCAAAAGCTGCAAAAACTTTGCTGCTAAAGTAGCGTTGGGCGGCGGAGCAAAGCGTGACCACGCCACACCGTTTTTGAGGCAGCTCGGGTGGCTAAAAAATATAATAAGTACAAATATGAACTTGGTATAATGACCTACAACATCATCAACGGATATATCCCTGAACACCTAATGTCCTTGCCAACAGTAAGAGATATACGTTCTCTTCCTACCAGACAACAACAACAATTGTATGCCCTAAAACTAATACCAACATGGGAGAAAGGTCTGTGCTTGTGGCAGGACCAAAAATTATGGAACACTCTCCCCACAAACGTTAGGAATGCTAACACCTTATCCTCATTTAAAAAACAGTTGTTTAATCATCTTTTAAGTGAGCAATTTGACACATAGCACCTACTGAGTTGTGTTTTAACAAATAATATTTTAATTTATTGTTTTTTATTATGGAATTCTTTTATTAGTTTTTAAATTTTGTCTTTCCCTTATTTTTTAATGACGAATCCCCTATGGACGAATATCTTACATAGATTAAGCCTATATAATATATTATATTCTTATGATATTGTTTTTATATGTTAACATGTAAAGAATAACCATTGTCAAATGGAGAATAAATATCTGAATCTGAATCTGAATCTGAATCTATTCTCTCTCTCTCTCTCCTCTCTCTCTCTCTCTCTCTCTTCTCTCTTCTTCCCCCTCTCTCTCTCCTCTCTCTCTCTCTCTCTTATCTTCTCGTCTCTCTTTCTCTCTTCTCTCTCTCTCTCTCTCTCCTCCTTTTCTCTTTCTCTCTCTCTCTCTCTCTCTCTCTCTCTCTCTCTCTCTCTCTCTATCTCTCTCTCTCTCTCTCTCTCTCTCTCTCTCTCTCTCTCTCTCTCTCTCGTCTCTCTCCTCTCTTAATCTCTCGATCTCGTCTCTCTCTCTTCTCTCATCTCTCAATCTCTCTTTCCTTCGCTTGGGTTAATTCCATATATGAATACTTTCGGGCCTTGATACGATTTCATCAAAGTATTGAATTTGTAGCTTGCTTGGGTAGGTCGCAAATGAACGTGATGGAGAGAGAGAGAGAGAGAGAGAGAGAGAGAGGAGAGAGAGAGAGGAGAGAGAGGAGAGAGGAGAGAGAGAGGAGAGGGGAGAGAGAGATGAGAGAGAGCGGAGAGAGAGAGAGAGAGTAGAGAGAATATATGTTGGTGGAGTTTCTGGAGCTTGGAGTGCTGCTAGTAAACAAGACCTAGGCGTCATAATTACATTTCGAAGACTTAAACATATCAGTCACAGTCACACGTCACGCGATATACTCCGTCCTCTTCCTAATTATCACGTTACATGTTGCCTCTAAGGGGGTAGGACGCTTATATATATATATTTTGTACCTCAACACACACACACACACACACACACACACACACACACACACACACCAACACACACACAGACACAGACACAGACACAGACACAGACACAGACACACGACACGTAGAGGCAACGAAGATACCTTGTCAAGTGAAATACGGAGAGGAGCAGGAAAAAATAACATGAAGGAATGTCGGAAGTCTTCTAATTAAACTTTCCCTTCTGATCTAATTGGCGTGTAAACTATTGTAGTAATATTTGTGTGTGTGTGTGTGTGTGTGTGCGTGTGTGTGTGCGTGTGCGTGTGCGTGTGTGTGTGTGTGTGTTGTGTGTGTGTGTGTGGTAGAGTTGTGTGTGTGTGTGTGGTGTGTGTGTGTAGTAAGAGTGTGTGAGTGTGTGTGTGTGTGTGTGTGTGTGTGTGTGTGTGTGTGTGTGTGTGTGTGTGATAGTGTGTGAGTGTGTGTGTGTGTGTGTGTGTGTGTGTGTGTGTGTGTTACTAACCTTTGTTTCTCTAATTTTTACAGGTGAGGTGGGAAGGGCGAGGCATGTTGGGATCGTCAGACAAGAGTGTTCGCAGGTGTTGCCTCTACGTTTCTTTACTTTTTCCTGCTTTTTTGCCTTCTTCGCATCCTGTGACAGCCAACCTTACTGCACGTGTCCGTTTTTTAATTCTTTTTAGTACTCGTGATGTGTTTTCTCTCACTATTTTTGTATTTTCTCTGATCAAAAACAAAAAGTATAAGACAAACATAGGAATAAAGGAAGGATGAAAGAAGAGAAAATAGTCATTGGTAAAATGAGACGTTACTTTGAGAGCCATGTTGCTTGGGTGTGTTTTCTCTCGCTATATTTTGCTTTAGTTTCTCTGATCAAAATGCAAAGTATAAGGGAAACATAGGAATACAGGAAGGAAGAAAGAGGAGAAAACAATAATGATACGTTACATTGAGAGCTTTTGTTTCCCCTTCACTATATTTTTCCCTGATCAAAACAAACATTAATAGACAAGCATGGGAATAAAGGGAGAAAGAAAGAAGAAAAAGCAATAATGGTACCTAACATTTGAGAGCCATGTCGCTTGGGTGTGCTTTCTCTCATTATATTTGGCTTTATTTTCTATGATCAAAATTTTAAGACTAAGGGAAACAGGGATAAGGGAAGAAAGAAGAGAAAACAATAATGGTAGGTAACATTGAGAGCCGCGTCGCTTGGGTTGGCACTGGGAATTGGCTGAGACCCCTTGTGCCTCAGTGTTCAATGTGGAACAGTGGCGCAGAGGTGGTAATCCTGCTGTGTTCACTCCTGCCTCACTCCTGCTCGGCCTCTGGAGTGATAGACAGACTGTGAGGGAAGTGAAATTGCAATGATAAGATAAACCCTTTCCTTCAGTCTATCTTTTCACATATTTTTCATAGTTTCTAATATCTTACATTCAGTTTTTTAAGTCTTTTATCTTCTAATTTATTTTTCAACTTTTTTCATTGTTTTTAATATTGTCTTTTGATAAATTACACATTTTTTTCAGTCATTCAGTCACTTATCTTCTAATTTATGTCCTTTCACTTATTTTTCATAGTTTCTAATAGCTTACATGCAATTTTTTCAATCTTGTAGTTTCTTTCTTTAAAAAATATTTTCATCGTTTTTGATATTATTTTTCGATCACTCACACTAATTTTTTCAGTCATTCAGTCACTTATCTTCTAATTTCTGTCATTTGACTATCTTTTTACAGTTGCTAATATTGTCTTTCGGTCGCTTACACTCATATGTTTTTGTCATTCAGTCTCTTGTCTTCTAATCGCTGTCTTCTCATTTCTTTGTCATAGCTTCTAATAATGACTTTCGGTTACTTACACAATTTTTTAAAGTTACTCAGTCGTTAATATTTTCTAATCTGTTTTTTCACTTCTTTTCACAGTTTCAAATATTGTCTTTGGATCAATTACATAAATTTTTTCAGTCATTCAATCGCGTACCTTCTACCGTAGATAACAGTAAAGTCACCAGGACAACTTTTTTTTCTGTTTACAGACGTTTGGTGGCGTTAATACTTACATTTCTACATCCATGATTTCAGGAAAGCTAGAAGGGGCTATCTGGAGAGTCTGTGTCATTTTGTGTCTTCATCTGTGTCATAGTATGGCTATAAATGAACAAATGACAAAAATATCTACAAAGTGGCTACCAACAAAAAAGTCGCAATCTAGTGTTTATTTACTGAGTGTCCTCCCGGTGTCGTCGTCGCCCGAAAAAAAACGAGTAGTGAAATTTGAAACCGTATATACTTGCAGATACAAAGCATAAAACAACACTGAAACAGGGTAGATTATACAGTCATGATATAAACTACTGTGTATCATCTTCAGTGGCACATACAAATCAGTAGTAATGCTATAATTCGTAATATATGGCGCCTGGTGACATGATTGCAGGTGGCGACTTTACTGTTATCTACGGTAATATCTGTTTTTTCACTTCTTTTTCACAGTTTCTAATATTGTCTTTGGATCAATTACATACATTCTTTCAGCCATTCAATCGCGTACCTTCTAATATCTGTCTTTTTCCTGTCTTTTTCATAGTTTCTTATATTGTATTTCGATCACTTACACTAATTTTTAAAGTCATTCAGTCTCTTATCTTCTAATCTCTGCTGTGTCTCTTTCCTCATCTTCCACACCTCTCCTTTACTTCCAATTATCGATTATACTGTCTCCTCTTGTTTTACCTCCTTCCTTTTCTTCCATAACTCCTCTATTCAGGTTTTCCTTTATGCTTGATGAGGATTTTTTCTCTTGTATTTCATAGAATTGTAATATTGTTAAGTGCAAATACACAAACAATAGCACTCACTAACAGGCATAAAAATATCTTCCTCGCTCCTCAAAACCAATATTTTTTACTTCTAGCCTCCCTTTTTTATTCATATTTTATCTCAATCCAATCTTCTTTGTTTTCCTTGAACTATTATATACCTTCTATTTTTCTTCTATTACCTTTCCTTCAACCCTATTATTTACCTTTTATTTACCTTATTTATTGCCTTCAACTTTTCCTCCCTTTCTATCCTTGTTTTCCACTTGCGCCATGATACCCTCTTTATTTTACTCTTTATTTTACTCTTTATTTTACTCTATTTTACTCTTTATTTTACTCTATTTTACTCTCTTTTTTACTCTATTTTACTCTTTATTTTACTCTTTTTTTACTCCTTATTTTACTCTTTATTTTACTCTTTATTTTACTCTTTATTTTACTCTTTTTTACTCTATTTTACTCTATTTTACTCTATTTTACTCTTTATTTTACTCTTTTTTTACTCCTTATTTTACTCATTATTTTACTCTTTATTTTACTCTTTATTTTACTATTTTACTCCTTATTTTACTCTTTATTCTACTCTTTATTTTACTCCTTATTTTACTCTTTTTTTACTCCTTATTTTACTCTTTATTTTACTCTTTATTTTACTCTTATTTTACTCTTTATTTTACTCTTTATTTTACTCTTTATTTTACTCTTTATTTTACTCTTTATTTTACTCTTTATTTTACTCTTTATTTACTCTTATTTTACTCTTTATTTTACTCTTTATTTTACTCTTTATTTTACTCTTTATTTTACTCTTTATTTTACTCTTTATTTTACTCATTATTTTACTCTTTATTTTACTCTTTATTTTACTCTTTATTTTACTCTTTATTTTACTCTATTTGACACTTTATTTTACTCCTTATTTTACTCTTTATTTTACTCTTTATTTTACTATTTTACTCTTTATTTTACTCTTTATTTTACCCTTATTTTCTCTTTATTTTACCCTTTATTTTACTCTTTATTTTACTCTTTATTTTACTCTTTATTTTACTCTCTATTTTACTCTTTTTTTACTCTTTATTTTACTCTTTATTTTACTCTTTATTTTGCTCTTTATTTTCTGATACTCTTTATTTTCCCCCACCTTCTCTTCCCTCTCATCCTCAAGTCTCCCCGGCAAATCCTCCCCGTCCGCCATTACGCTTTCGTTCTTTCTGATGACTAGGGAATTCACTAAGATTTCCTGGACTGATATTTTGGAGTAAATCTTAATATACTTTTATACTGCATTAACTTGCTGTTAATTTTGTTGTATTTTCCATTATTTTGTTGTAGTTCCAGTTTCTCTTTTTTGTCTTTTATAGGTAGTTTCTTGTTGTTTTTCCAGCTTTTAAATTCGTAAACTTTTTGGGACTGATATTTTGGAGATAGATCTTAATTTATTTTATATTTCATTAACTTTCTGTCAATTTTGATATTTCTTTCATTCTTTTGTTGTCGTTCTCGTTTCTCTTTTTGCTTTCATAGATATTTTAGAGGATTTTGTTTTATACCTCATTCACTTTTTTCTTTCAATCTGTATTTTTTTCCATGATTTAGTTGTAATTCTCGTGATTATCTTTTTTATTTTTGTCCTTCTTAGGTAGTTTCTTGTTGTGTTTTTCCAGCTCTTTCCTCATCAACATAAATTTCCGTTGCCTCCACGATAGGTTCATTTCTCACCCTCTCGCGGGAATACAATGTGCGTGACTCCGCGTCCTAAGCCGTCTGAGAGGAAACTACTCACTCTTTTGGTTCTTCTTCCTCTTAAGAGTTCTTGATTCCGTGGAGAGAGCGAGAGAGAGAGAGAGAGAGAGAGAGAGAGAGAGAGAGAGAGAGAGAGAGAGAGAGAGAGAGAGAGAGAGAGAGAGAGAGAGAGAGAGAGAGAGAGAGAGAGAGTATATTATTTTTATTGGAAGGATATACGCAATGCAAATTATAGGTTTGAAAAGTCATATAAAGTCATTCAAAATTTCAACTTTTTTTTCTGTACGCTAAGTTTCTTATTTGTACTACTGTAGCACCTTTTGAAAGCTTTGTTCATTAATGGTTGTGTATGTTCTAATTTTCATAGGTGTTCTCTCAATATAAATTGCTTTAGTGTAGTTGAAGGTAGTTTATTAGTTTATTTTATTCTTTAATTACATTTCTGCATCATTTTCTTCATTCTAATTGTTATTACGTCTATGCTCCATTATCAGTGCTCCTATTTCCTTGTCTGTAGCTTGGATTCATAATTTGTATTCTTTCTTCTGTTTCTGAAAGGGGGAAGGTCTTATGGTCTTTCAGCCAAAGTTTGAACCGACCAAAGAAGGATCAACAACAAACCTGGGAATGAAAAGCTAAACGTACGCACCTCCATTCGAGAAAGTACAAGAGTTCCTGAATGCAAGGGAAGTTAGTCTCTGAAGTGCCTCGAAACTCTCCTTTTGATATAATTCAAGCTGTAGGAAGGAGAGGAAAACCGAGGAAGACCAAATGTTCCAAAGCTTGTTAGTGATGGAGTCAGGATGGAAATGTCGGTAAACACATTTGCAGTATTATAGTATGCTCCAAATAAATAAAACAGCTTCATACACACACACACACACACACACACACACACCACACACATACACACGCACACACGCACACACACACTCACACACGCACACACACACACACACACACACACACACACAAACACACCCACACACAAAAAATAAAAAAAAAAAAAAAAAAAAAAAAAACACAAAACAAAAAAAAAAGAAAGAAAAAGAAAAAAAAAAAAAAAAAACACACAGCAACAAAAGGAAAAGAAACAATAAGCACAAATTTCAACCCCAACCAACCAAAACCCCACCACCCAAACACCCAAACCAAATTTCAAATTTCCAACTAAACAAAACCCCAACAAAAAAATTTTGGGAAAAAGAAAAAAATAATATCACTTCCTATCCTTTAAATTAATTTCTATTCTTTTCTTTTTTCCCATTTGTTATTGTTAAATTAAAATTTGTTTTATATTCTCTTTCCTTTCTTGTTGTCCTTTTTTCTCTTCTCTCTTCTTCCTTCAATTCTTATTTTCCTTTCCCTTTTTTAACCCCCAAAAATTTCTCTCCCCCCCTTTTGGCCTTTCTCCTCCCCCTCTCCTTCGAGGTAATGTCTCTCTTCTATCTCTCCCTCAAACTCTCTCCTTTTCCTTAAATAAACCAAACCCCTTTCCCAAAAAAGGTATTGATCGGATCTAAAATCTCTTTCCCACTTTCGTTTTTTCTCCTTCCTTCTCCCCCCCCCCCCCCCCCCCCACCCCCCCCCCCACCCCCCCCCCCCACCCCCTCCTCTCTAAAAAATAACATTCTCTCTTCTCCATTTTTATTTTCTTCTTTTTTCCCCTCCTTTTTTTTCAATAAATTTTTATAAATTAAGTACGGTAAAGCTGGGGGCATACGCTAAGCTGTGCGTGGCCTCGATGCTTATCTCCGTCGCATTTGAGCCTGTGGTGGGTGACAGACAACCCGCTACTCCGGGTCACAGGGCTAGTGTGACCTCCGGGTTACCAAATTACCTTCCCCAGTTTCCCCAGGTACACATTTATCGACCTACGCCGAAAGGGAGAATGAACAGCTGTTTGGCTGGCCGCCGACTTGCCCTGGCAAGATTCGAACCAGGACACGCAGATTCGTAGCTAGGCGCGCTAGCCACTACACCACGGAGGCGACAAATATAGCTATATAGCGGAGGTGTATATATATAGCTACGTAATATTTGCCTATAATCCCGGTCCCGTCCCATTCCCATCCTTCCTCTCTTCTTTCCTCCCTCCATTCCTCTTCCCCTACCTCTCTCCCTATCTCTTTCCCTCATCATTTCCCTGATCACCTGCCCCTTCCTTCCCTCCTTCCTCCCCTTCCCTCTCCCCTTAACCATAACGCCAGCCATTACATCCATCTCTCATCCCATTACTCCCCATTCCACACACACTGCCGCTATTCTATATTTTCATTCAGTAAATATTTGCATTATTATATTTTTCTTTCCTTTTTCATCCTATCTCGCTCCTCGTTCTTTCATTGTTTTTTTATTATTATTTTTTTTGTGTGTGTTTTGTGACATACCTTTCTTTATATATGTTTTTTCCTGCATTTACTCTAGTGTTTTACCTTTGCATTGTTAGATAAAGGTGTCTGTGTAAGGTTTTGGGTCGCGTTATTTTCAAGATTTTATTCCGTGTTCTTTTGATCCTAATTGAAATTTATCTTCGCCTTCCCTTCCCGTCTTTTGCATTTTTGTCACGCACACTTGATTATTTCTCTCTCTCTCTCTCTCTCTCTCTCTCTCTCTCTCTCTCTCTCTCCTCTCTCTCTTCTCTCTCTCTCTCTCTCTCTCTCTCTCTCTCTCTCTCTCTCTCTCTCTCTCTCTCTCCTCTCTCTCTCTCTCTCTCTCTCTCTCTCTCTCTCTCTCTCTCTCTCTCTCTCTCTCTCTCTCTCTTTTGATATCTCTCTCTCTCCACCCGTCTTTTTATAAATCAGGGTAACTTTATTGTCCTAACTTTCTCGGGTCATTTTTCTCAGATTCTTGGCTCGACTTTTGCGATTCCACCCGCCACCTTCTTGACCAGATTATCCTTCGCAATCTCCGCACTGTCCTGGTTTGTCCTGCCTCTTTGTTCGCACTGTCCCGGTTTGTCCTGTCTCTTTATTCGCACAGTCCCGGTTGCCCACACGACCCCGGTTTGTCCTGTCTCTTTGTCCACACTGTCCTGTCCCGGTTTGTCCTGTCTCTGTGTTTGCACTGTCCCTCCCGCGTGGGTGGATGGACTACTGTTCCTTGTTGCCTCTGTGGTGTAGTGGCTAGCGTGCCTGGCTATGAATCTGCGGGCCCTGGCTCGAATCCGGGCCAGGTTAAGTCGGCGACCAGCCAACGCAGCTGTTCTTCCCTCCTTTCGGGTTTGATAAATGGGTACCTGGGGTAGCCTGGGGAAGGTAACTGCGGTAACCCGGGTGTCACACTAGCCCTGTGTCCCGGGGTAAGGAGTCTTCACCCACCACAGGCTCTAAGTCTAAGGGCTAATGCCACGGAGATGAGCACCGAATGCCACGCGCAGCATAGCGTATGCTCCCATCTTTACCTTTGTACCCACGTACATGTTTTGTTATCGTCATCGTAGCAATCCATTTTTTTATTTTATATAGACATGATAGTTAATTGACATGAATTTGATCATAATGTGAAGTGATATATTATTGAGATCAGGATGACAGAGATACAGATTGAGTAGATAAGAAAAAAATTGAATATATATTATTCTAAACCTTTTAATCCCTTGAGACCCATAATGCAATTTCCGTTGTAATTTGGATAGCATTAGACAGTTTTAATGAATATAAGCAATATTTTATAGATATGACCTGTTTAGTAACCTTAACCACTAACTAATTTGGTATATTAAGTTTCTTTTCGTAATTTTATAGCTTGACAACATACCATTTTTTATAGCAAAGGAAATATATGGACGTGAAAGGGTTAAGGAATCGAGAAATACTTATAAATTCTAATCCTTAACAATTCCAGGACTCTCACAGCTATCATAACTACGACACACAACTTCATTTATCACCAGTCACCACCACCACCACCACCAGTCCCGTTAATCCCACCACCACCACCATCAGTTCCACTAATCCCACCACCACGACTAACACCTCACCACCACCACCACCACCACCATCACCACCGCCACCGCCACCACCACCACCACCGCTACTACCACCACCACCACCACCACCACCTCATCCATCATCATCTGCACCACACGCGACCTCCTACCAAGTTCATTAATCTCTGCTGCAAAAAAACTTGACTTTACAGCCCCGCCTAAAGACTCCCTTATGAGGCTTAATAACATTTCGGTATTTACTTATTAATTTTATCTTTTTATCTACCGTAACTACTTTCCTCGTTTATCATTCCGTCAAGACACTAATTATTTTACACCTTTGGTCGTTAGTGGCATTAAGATCGGCTTTGCTTCTTACAACTACTTCGACTTCAAAGGAGAAAAGCTTCACGTTAATGTTTTTGTAATTGTATGTTGTGTGTGTCTAAAGGTCAACGTTACTCCATCGACCCCAACCAACGCAAGTTCTCGGCTGTGTGTGTTGTGGTGAGTGTGTGTGTGTGTGTGTGTGTGTGTGTGTGTGTGTGTGTGTGTGTTATGTGTGGTGTGTGTGTGTGTTGTGTGTGTGTGTTAGTGTGTGTGTGATGCAGTGTGTTGGTGTGTGTGTGTGTGTGTGTGTGTGTGTGTGTGTGTGTGTGTGTGTGTGTGTGTGTGTGTGTGTGTGTGTGTGTGTGTGTGTGTGTGTGTGTGTGTGTGTGTGTGTGTGTGTGTGTGTGTGTGTGTGTGTGTGTGTGTGTGTGTGTGTGTGTTGTTTTGTTTGGCACTGTGAAGAATGAGATGAAAGTTACTAAAGTTTTGGTATAAATCAGTCTCTCTCTCTCTTATCTCTTTCTTTATCTCTCTCTCTCTCTCTCTCTCTCTCTCTCTCTCTCTCTCTCTCTCTCTCTCTCTCTCCTCTCTCTCTCTCTCTCTCTCTTCTCTCTCTCTCTCTCTCTCTCTCTCGCACACACACACACACACCCACATGCCACACACACACCACACACACACACAACACACACACACACCACACACACACACACAACACACACACACACACACACACACACACACACACACACACCACACACACACACACACACACACACACACACACACACACACACACACACACATAAAGGTAGCCTAACCTTGTACTGCACCTGGTGATTGTCCACGTGAACTAATGCACCAATATTAGGAACAATTAAGTTTAATTAATCTTTTTAACAACAAATACAATACAACAAAGCTCTTTTCTCTCTCACTCACACTCGCTCTCTCTCTTTTTTTCTCTCACACTCTCTCTCTCTTTTCTCTAAGCAAATTGTACCATAATATGAGGATGAATTGGAGAGATAGAAATTAATAGAGAGAGAGAGAGAGGAGAGAGAGAGAGAGAGAGAGAGAGAGAGAGAGAGAGAGAGAGAGAGAGAGAGAGGAGAGTTGTGGACCTTTATTCATCAACATCGAAACGTCCTTTGATATCATATTCGTTTCACACTACCATTACCATGAAGTCAATCCGCTCTCTCTCTCTCTCTCTCTCTCTCTCTCTCTCTCTCTCTCTCTCTCTCTCTCTCTCTCTCTCTCTCTCTCTCTCTCTCTCTCTCTCTCTCTCTCTCTCTCTCTCTCTCTCTCTCCAGTCATGTCTCTAGGTATCAAATAAATATCTTCTATCATCTTTTTACTCTTTCTCATCATCTCCTTCATCACTTCCAACATCATCTCATTTACCTTATTCTTATTTACCTTACCTTTGCTATTTATTTACCTTGACTCTAGTATTTCCCTTACCTATTACTAACCTTTACCTTATTATTATTTACTCTCATTTCATCCTTCTTTTCATCACCTGTCTTTTCTTTTCTCATCATATAAAGAACCTAAAATATCTCCAATCAATTATACTATAGGACTTTACCTAATTTTTAACAAGGCTATTAACCCCTTCACGCCCAAATCTTTCCTTTTTTGCTCTATAAAATCGTCTGTTGTTAGCCATAAAATTGCGAAAAAGTAACTGAACATACCAAATTAGCTAATGGATAAGGATACTAAACAGGTCATATCTATTAAATATTGCTTATACATATTAAAATCGTCTAATGGTACCCAAATTACAATGGAAATTACGTTCTGGGCCTCAAGGGTTTAACTTTATATATGTGTTTCTTGCCTTACGTCTTTAGTCCTCCATTTTTACCCTTTCGTTGCCACATTTCTTGCCATCCCACATCTCTGTACTCGTTTAACTCGTTTCCACCACCTAAACACCACCACCATCACCACTTTTCCACCACCATCACCACTTTTCCACCACCATCACCACTTTTCCACCACCATCACCATCATAGTAACGACCCATCACTCTAAACCTTCTTCCCTCGTTTCAAATCGACCTTCCTATTCCTTATGCCTTTTCCGCAAACCTTCAACATCTCCATCATGTCTGCAACTCCAACGATCCTCCTCCCCACCCTCCTCCTCCTACTCTACCTATATCTACCCTTCCTCCTCCTCCTCCTCCTCCTCCTCCTCCTCCTCCTCCTCCTCCTCCTCCTCCTCCTCCTCCTCCTCCTCCTCCTCCTCCTCCTCTTCCTCCTACTCTTCCTCCTCCTCCTCCCCCTCCTATTAGTTCGCAGATACCCTTTGCTATGGCCAATAGGTCTCCGGGTTTTGGGTTTTTTCCCCTATTAACCTATGTAATCCCCCTCCTCCTTTCCTCCCCCCCCTTTCCCCCTTTCCCCCTCCTCCTCCTCCTCCTCCTCCTCCTCCTCCCCCTCCTCCCCTCCTCCCTCCCCCCCTCCCTCCTCCTCCTCCTCCTCCCCCTTCCCCCTTTCTCCTCCTCCTCCTTCCCCCCCTCCCCCTCCCCCCTCCCCTCCTCCCCCTCCTCCCCTCCCCTCCTCCCTCCTCCTCCTCCTCCTCCTCCCTCCATCGTACCCCCCAAACCTCTACAAGTCCCCCTAACAACATATCACAAGGTGGAAAAAGGAAACCCAAAAGTGAATTTCCCCTTAACTTCTCCTTTATTCCCCAGACTTTAGCTCCTTTTGAGTTACCCGCCGCGCGCCACACACACACACAAAACCACCACACACACACACACACACAAAACACACACACCCCCCCCACACAAACACAGAAAAAGGGGAGAGAGAGAGAAGAGAGAGAGAGAGAGAGAAAAGAGAGAGAGAGATAGAAAGAGAAAAGGAGGAAGAGGAGAGGAGAAAGAGAGAGAAAAGATAGAGAGAGAGGGGGAGAGGGGAGAAGAAAAGTAGAGGAGAGAGAGAGAGGAGCCGAGAGAGAGAAGAGAGAGAGAGAGAGAGAGAGAGATCTTTGGTTGATATGTGGGAAAGGGAAAAAATGGTGGCAATTTTTCGGGTCTCGCTTCAGGCTCAATAAACCGGTTTAATATATAAAAAAACAGAATAGTAGTAAGCTAGAAAGTAGGGGGTAGTAAAAGTAGAATTTAGTAGAAAAGTAGTGTGCAGTAGTAGTAGAAATAAAAATAGTTTAGTAAAAGTAGTAGTAGTAGTAGAAGTAGTAATAATAAAAAAGTGGGGGAATAAAAAAGAAAAATAAAAATTGGTTGGAGGAAAAGGGGTTTAAAAGTAGGGGGGAATGGGGGGAAAACAGCAGCAGTAGTAATAGGAGGGGGAAACTTGACCCCCATGGTGGGGATTACAGAGCCCACCCAAATTCAGCATTTGTTTTTTTCCCATTTCATTGGGATTTCTTTCTTTTTGATTTTTTAAATTCCCTTTTACACACAAAACACCCCCAAACCCCCAAAACCACACAACCCCCACACAAACACCACACACACCCCAAACGCACGCACGCACGCACCACGCCCGACCCGCACCACGACGAAAGCCCCGGCACCCCCACGAAACCCGCACCACGCACGCCCCAAAAAAAATGTTTTACTGCATTTTGACCTTTCAGGGGGATCCCTTTACCAAGCGGGCCCTCAGGGAAAAAAACACGAAAAAAAGTTTTTTTAAACAGAAGTTTTTACCTAACCCGGTTTATAAAGGTTAAAGAATATCCTGGAAAAATTTGATTCAAACCGATATTCTTTTGACGGGGGAAAAAAATTTTATAATGTCGTTTTAAGGGAAATTTAAGACGTAAAGAAAAGAATGAGGGCCAAAATAAAGAAAAATTTTTAAAACCCAAAGGAGAGAGAAAAGAGAGAGAGATTCGAAAATAGAGAGGGGGCGAGAGAGAGAGCCCCCGGGCCCCCTTTATCCCCCTTTAAGGGACACCTCCCATCCTCCCTTATCTATAAAATGCACTGTAAAAAAAATTTCAACTAATGGCTAAAAAAATTCGTTTTTCGTCTCCCCGGGTAGCAGGGGAGCGGTATGAAAAAATTCAGTTCCTGCAGTAAAAGGGTTTTAAAGTAAAAAATAATAAAAATTTAATTTTTATTCTCACCCAAAGGGCAAAAAGAAAAACTAAAACATAATATATAGACGGGGGAATAAAATTTTAAGTACAAGCAAAAAATTTGAAATAGCTATCTAATATACTAAAAGGGGTAGCCGTGTGTTTTGTGTGTCTGTCTTTTTTTGGTAGCCGAAGCTTTTAAATTAAAATTTTGATAAAAGGGGTTTAAAAAAAATTGGGCAAAAAAATCGTAGGTGGTAAGCGGGGTTGGGCCCTGTCGAAATTTTAAATTTTTTAATTGGGTTTTTGGGCCTTTAAAAAAAACTTTAGGAGTACAATTACAGGAAAAAACTCTGCGGTAAAAGCTTTCCCTATTCCCCAAACTCAGTTTGACCAAAGGACGTTTTGGGCGTGTTTTTGAGTGTGTGTGTTGGAAAATAAAAATACTTTGATCCTTTTCTGACACCCTTTTCAAGTACCAACTACAAGGGTTTTGACTATACAAAACGCCCCCACGCCAGGACAACTTTGGGGGGCTCGAACCACGACCGAGTGGAAGGGGCCTACAAAAGCGAGACAACAAAAATCTACCAAACGGACCTCCTTTACGGGGGTTGTATTTTTGGAACCAAGGAAAACAAAAAGGGGTTTTTTAAAACACACGGAAAAATGGTCCTTACCCCGGGGGCACTTTTAAACCCTTTACCCAAAGACCCCGCAAAAAAACACGATTGGGTTGCAATTCACATGTTTTTCTGATATAAAAAACATCAATACAGGTCCGAAGGGGCCCCCAACACTTTTCCCCCTTTCCTCTATAATAATAATAAATAATAATTTTAAATTTTTAAAATCCCCGGAGGAAACGGGAAAAAAGCAACAAAAAAAAGAATGAGTTAAAATTTAAATATGAGCAAAAAATACAAAAAAAGGAAAGGGATGATAAATTGAGCACCTAGTACCACGAGTGACGATTCCCAAAACTAGAAAAACATGAATATGGTAAACAATTTAAAAGGTTTAGTTCAAACTGTGTAAAAATTAGTCGTAAGTTAAAGTCGTGAGTTAGTCGTAAAGCTTGTAGTTATTCGTAAAGGTAACCTGACATTGTATTTCCGTCACCTAAACTTTTATGTTTAATTATAAATACGTCACACCATCGATTTATTTCCTTTTTCTCATATGCAATCAGTTTGTCAGTCAGTTAGAACGTTAGTTTAATTAGTTTGCTAGATAATAAATGGTTTGTCTGTGTGGGTGGGTGTGCATGTGTGTATGTGTTTGTGACGTGTGTGTGTGACGTGTGTGTGTGACGTGTGTGTGTGTGTGACGTGTGTGTGACGTGTGTATGTGTGTGTATGTGTGTGTTGTGTGTGTGTGGTGTGTGTGTGTGTGTGTGTGTGTGTGTGTGTGTGTGTGTGTGTGTGTGTGTGCCTGTGTGTATGTGTGTGACGTGTATGTGTGTGTGTGTGTGTTGTGTGTGTGTGTGTGTGTGTATATGTGTGTGTGACGTGTGTGTGTGTGTGTGTGTGTGTGTGTGTGTGTGTGTGTGTGTGTGTGTGTGTGTGTGTGTGTGTGTGTGTGTGTGTGTGTGTGTGTGTGTGTGGTCATTCCTCCATCAACTCTAACTTAAGGTTCTCTGAGCCATGAAGGTTCCAAGAAGATTTACGAGACGCGATGCCGAAGAAGAAACTTAACGAATACGACGAACCCAGAATATTACAGCAGAAAAACTAGAGAAGAGAAAAATAGGAGCAGTAGGGAAAAATAGGGAAAAATAGAGAAGAGAAAAATAGGAGCAGTAGGGAAAAATAGGGAAAAATAGAGAAGAGAAAAATAGGAGAAGTAGGGAAAAATTGGGAAAAATAGAGAAGAGAAAAATAGGAGACGCGAAGGGAGTCCACCCGTTTCCTTGGCGACACGAGAGCTGGATAGTGGGGCAGCTTAGTGAAATGATGGGGACATGCCGGATAAAAGCACCAAAATTTTTTCAGGCACTCTACAGGCTCCTAGCTATGATTTTGAGAGGGGAGACAAATGATCCCATCACTCAGATGGCTATAAGGAACGCTTCTTTATTATTTTGAATTTCCGCATGTGGAAATTAGGGTAAATGGGTTTTTTAAAAAAATAGTCATAAGGTAATGTTTATTGGAGCAATTATCTTATTTTATTTTTAATAACTCCCGAACAAAATATTCCAAAATGGCTTCAAAAAAACTAAATTCAAAATTT
>JACEEZ010004701.1:70108-95016 GCA_016584305.1 Chionoecetes opilio | reverse complement strand
TTTTTTATTTAATTTTTTCTTTTTTGGCTTTTTTTTTCTGAGCGATGAAAAGTATTTATTGAGCTTCTATGCTATCTGAGCGATGAAAAGTATTTATCTAGCTCTCAGTATTCTGAGCGATAAAAAGCTTTTTATCTAGCTCTCTTCTTTTTCGAGCGATGAAAGCTTTTTTTATCTACCCTTCCTATGCTTTTCTGAGGGAAAAAAAGCTATTTATCGACTCTCTATGTATTCTGGGGATGAAAAGCTTTTATCTGGCTCTCTAGCTTTTGGGGGATGAAAAAGTTTTATCTGAGCTTCTTCATTCGGGGGGGAAAAAGTATTTTCTGAGCTCCTATGCTATTCTGGGATAAAAAGCTTTTATCTGAGCTCTCTATGCTATTCTGAGGATGAAAAGCTATTTATTGAGCTCTCTATGCTTTTCGAGGGAAAAAAGAATTTATCTAGCTCTATGTATTCTGAGGATGAAAAGCTATTATCTGGTCCTATCTTTCTGAGCGTGAAAAAGCTTTTACTGATTTGCTTTTCTGAGGGTGAAAAGCTATTTTCTGAGCTCTCAAATGCTTTTCTGAGGGAGAAAACCTATTTATGAGCTCTCTTGTTTTGAGCGATAAAAAGCTATTTATTGGCTCTCTATGCTATTCTGATGATGAAAAGCTATTTATCTGAGCTCTCTATGCTATTCTGATGGATGAAAAGCTATTTATCTGAGCTCTCTATGCTATTCTGAGGGATGAAAAGGTATTTATCTGAGCTCTCTATGCTATTCTGAGGGATGAAAAGGTATTTATCTGAGCTCTCTATGCTATTCTGAGGGATGAAAAGCTATTTATCTGAGCTCTCTATGCTATTCTGAGGGATGAAAAGCTATTTATCTGAGCTCTCTATGCTATTCTGAGGGATGAAAAGCTATTTATCTGAGCTCTCTATGCTATTCTGAGGGATGAAAAGCTATTTATCTGAGCTCTATGGTATTCTGAGGGATGAAAAGCTATTTATCTGAGCTCTCTATGCTATTCTGAGGGATGAAAAGCTATTTATCTGAGCTCTCTATGCTATTCTGAGGGATGAAAAACTATATATCTGAGCTCTATGGTATTCTGAGCGATGAAAAGCTATTTATCTGAGCTCTCTATGGTATTCTGAGCGATGAAAAGCTATTTATCTGAGCTCTCTATGCTATTCTGAGGGATGAAAAGGTAAGAGTCCTGGACAAGGCTCTGGTGTGTCCTGGTCACTCACCGTATGGTCGGGCAGGGCTCCCAGGACCTCAATCAGGGCGTGGTGCATCTGCTTCCCATCCCCTTCAAAAAACTTCCCACACCCTCCAATGAAGAGAGTGTCACCTGGAAAGAAAATTATCCTTAGAGGCACAGTGAGACATGAAATACATAAAATCACAAAAAGTGAAATTTGTTTAATATATGAAAATTTGAAGTTACACACTATTATTTTTTAAGATTTTGATATATTAATGGGAAAATCAATGGAAAAATAGGATTCGTTTAACCCCTTTATGCCCAGATCTTTCATTTGCTAAATAAAATTGTCCATTGTTAGAAATAAGATTACAAAAAGTAACTTAATACACCAGATAAGTTAGTGGACAAGGATACTAAACAGGTCATAGCTATAAAATATTGCTTATATTAATTAAAATCGTCCAATGGTACCCAAATTACAATGGAAATTACGTTCTGGGTTAGTTATTAATAGCAGCAAACCGACCTGTGAACACCGCAGGCTTGTGTTCCGGGTCATCCGAGGTCACACTGTAACAGATGTGACCCTTGGTGTGGCAGGGCGTGAAGAGGCACTCCACCTTGAGGTCGCCCAGGGTGAGGGTGTCGCCGTGGCCCACCAGCTGTGTGAGGCCGTCCACACGCTCGTCCCCGCCCACCACCTTCAGGGGCTGGCCGTACGTACTCACCAGCTCCTTGTTGCCCCCGGCGTGGTCCCTGAAGCACACACATAAGAACATAAGAACATAACAACACAAGAACATAAGAACACAAGAACACAAGAGCATAAGAACATAAGAACACAAGAACATAAGAACATAAGAACACAAGAACATAAGAACATAAGAACATAAGAACATAAGAACACAAGAACATAAGAACACAAGAACATAAGAACATAAGAACATAAGGAAGCTACAAGAGGTAATAACAGGAACACTGATATCATAGGTGACACACTATCTATGGAGTCAGTAAATCATCCTACAACATTCAAGAACATAAGAATATAAGAAAATAAGGAAGCTACAAGAAGCCGTGAGACCTACACGAGGTAGTTCCTGTTACTTAACACTACCTACATCCACCTTTCATCCCCATCCATGAATTTATCTAGCCTCCTTTTAAACCTCCCTATAGACTCCCCACTAACTACCTGACGACTGAGTCCATTCCAATAATTTACCATCCTTTTTGTGAACCAGTTTCTCCCTATTTCCCTTTTAAATCTACGCTTTTCCAATTTGAATCCGTTACTTCTTGTTCTATCCTGATTAATAGCCGGAAGAACTTTTCCTACCTCTCCTTTATTGTATTGTAATGGTGTCTCCGCCCACCTACCAGTGATGGTGTGTGGTCAGCACGGTGGTCAGGGATGCTCCGGCTGCCTTCACCGCCTCCAACACCGTCTTGGGGTCCACCGGGTCAACAATGGCCGCCTCTTTACTTTTCTCATCCATCAACTGAAATTGGGATCATTTGCAAAGTTCATAATGCAACACTACCCATTTTTTATATATATGTATTTTCAAACCTAGTATCTCTTGAAAAGGGGCCCCCGAGCTGCCATTGTTTACTTTATTTTTTAGAATTTAGTCTCTTTTCCTCTTAAAGTGCACCAGATTGATGCATTTAGATAATTAAGGCGTGCCCCCAGACCACCTTAGAGGGCTTAGAATCCCCCCACCATAGTTCTACAAAATAGGACCCCCAATCAGCATCTCGCATATGTAGGGGGCCCCCAAAAGACTAGAAACGGCCCTATCAATCAACCATGGTCTTGTTAGGTATATCATTAACCCCTTCACGCCCAGATCTTTCCTTTGCTATATAAAATTGTCTGTTGTTAGCCATAAAATTACGAAAAGTAACTGAATATACCAAATTAATTAGTCGACAAGGATACTAAACAGGTCATATCTATAAAATATTGCTTATATTCACTAAAAATCGTCTAATGGTGGTCAAATTACAATGGAAATAACGTTCTGGGCCTCAAGGGGGGAAAACAAAACAACACCGAGGCCCCCAAGTACATGAGTTGTTGAGAGGGGGGAAAGGGATTTGGATTTCATGGTGCTGTGATCCGGTGGTCTGGGCTGTGAAACTTTCGGACCCCAGCTGTACCCGCTTGGCTGTCCCAAAAAAAATATAATAATAATAATAATAAAATAATAATAATAAAAATAATAATCCCAAAATAATAAAATAAAATAATAAAATAAAAACAATTTTTTCCACCGAAGGGCATACAAGAAAAACAACAAATAATAATAACGAGGGAAGAACTTAAGTACAAAAAGCAAATAATTGATAATAGTATATAAAAAAAAAATATGGGTTTTTTAAGAAATTGAAATATAAAAGTAAAATAAATGTACTAAAAAAAAATTTCAATAGGGTATAGTTTTCCTTCAGGAGTAAAAAAAAAGTTCAGTTTTAACCTACAAACAATGAAAAGGGAGTTTTTTGGACAGTAAAAAAAAGGAGAATATTCAGAATAATATTCGGGTGGGGTTTTGTGAGTAGGCGGGGAAAGAAAAACCCTTTAAAAAAAAAAAAAAAAAATAAAAAAAAAAAAAAAAAAATAAAAAATAAATAAATAAAAAAAAAAAAAAAAAAAAAATTAAAAAAATAAAAAAAAAAAATAAATAAATAAAAAAAAAAATAAATAAATACTGCGATTTATCCCCCATCAAAATTTGAAACCTTTTTAAATAATTATAATAAAAAATAAAATAATAATGTCATCCCTTTTTTCCCAATATTCTACTTTAAATGACACATTTATTGTTCTAAATGTATGTCTATTTTTTTTATGCGGTGAAAAACCCTGCCCCCCTTGCTGCTTACTGACTGATATTTTATGCCCGGAGAAGGGAATACTAATTCTTCTAATTTTCGTGTATTCTATCATAGTTAACCATACTTCAGGTAAACATAGGCATCATTTTAAGCAGAGACCTTATGATAGAATAGAATTTTTCCCCCGTTAAAAAATAGACTATAGTGACCCTGCCTTGATTGGGTGTGTTTAACCCTTTCCCCCCCAAGTCTTTTCCCAAAACCCAAGAAACGATATTTTTATTAAAAAAAAAAAGAATCGTATTTTTTTTAAAAAAAAACCCAAGAAACGATATTTTTATTAAAAAAACCTAAGAAGTAATTTATTTAAAAAAACCCTAAGAAAACGAATTTCTATTAAAAAAAAAATAAAACGATATTTTTATTAAAAAAACCTAAGAAGCGTATTTTCTTTAAAAAACCTAAGAAGCGTATTTCTATTAAAAAAAACCTAGGAAGCGATATTTCTATTTTTAAAAAAAAAACCCAATGATATTCATTTAAAAAAATAAAAGCGATATTTTTATTAAAAAAGCCCAAGAAGGATTTTCTATTAAAAAAAACCCAAGAAGGATATTTTTTTTTATTAAAAAAAAACCCAAGAAGCAAAATTTTTTATTTAAAAAAAAAAAGGGGAACGAATTTCTATTAAAAAAAACCTAAAAGCAAATTTCTATTAAAAAAACCTAAGAAGCGAAATTTTTATTAAAAAAAAAACCCAAGAAGTGATATTTTTTATTAAAAAAACCCAAAAAGCGATATTTTTATTTAAAAAAAAAAATTAGAAGCGAATTTTTTTTAAAAAAAACCCAAGAAACGAATTTCTATAAAAAAAAAAATAAGAAGCGATTTTCTATAAAAAAAAACCCAAGAAGCGATATTTTTATTAAAAAAAACCCAAGATCGATTTCTAAAAAAAACCAAGGGGAAACGAATTTTTATTAAAAAAAAATAAGAAGCGATATTTTTATTAAAAAAAACCCAAGCAATATTTCTATTTAAAAAAAACCCAAGAAGCAATATTTCTATTAAAAAAATAAGAAGCGATATTTTATTAAAAAAAAATAAGAAACAATATTTTTTTTTTAAAAAACCCAAAATCGATATTTCTAAAAAAAACCTAGAAGCAAAATTTTATTAAAAAACCAAGAAGCGATATTTTATTAAAAACCAAGAATCGATTTTTATAAAAAAAACCTAAGAAGCGATATTTTTATTAAAAAAACCCAGGAAGCAATTTTTTTATTAAAAAAATAAGAATCGATATTTCTATTAAAAAAACCAAGAATGATATTTTTTAATTTTAAAAAAAAAACCCTAAGAAGCAATTTTCATTAAAAAAAAACCCCAAGAATCGGTTTCTATAAAAAAAATAAGAAGCAAAAATTTTTATTAAAAAAACCTAGGAAACGATATTTATTAAAAAAAAACCCAAAAAGCGATTTCATAAAAAAAACCTAGAAGGATTTTTTTAAAAAAAAACCAAAGCTATTTTATTAAAAAAACCTAAGAAATCGTATTTTTATTAAAAAAAAAAATTTAAGAATTCCGATATTTTAAAAAAAAACTAAAAAAGCAAATTCTATTTAAAAAACCCAAGAAAGGATATTTCTTTTAAAAAAACCAAGAAGCAAATTTCTTAAAAAAAAAACCCAAGAAGCGATATTCTATTAAAAAAAAAACCTAAGAAGCGATATTTCTAAAAAAAAAAACCTAGGGAAACGATATTTCATAAAAAAAAACCAAGCGATATTTCTATAAAAAAAAAACCTAAAAAATGATATTTCTATTAAAAACCTAAGAAGTGATATTTTCTTAAAAAAAAACCCAAAAAATCATATTTTTATAAAAAAAAACCTAAGAAAAATTTCTATTAAAAAAACCCAAGAATCGATTTTCTATTAAAAAAAACCCCAAGAATCGATATTTTTATAAAAAAAACCTAAAAAGCAATATTTTTATTAAAAAAAAATAAGATCGATATTTTTATAAAAAAAAAAATAAAAATCGATATTTCATAAAAAAAAAAAACCTAAGAATCGATATTTCTATAAAAAAACCTAAGAAGCATATTTCTATTAAAAAAACCTAAGAATCGTATTTTTATAAAAAAAAACTAAGAAGCAAAATTCTATTAAAAAAACCTAAGAAGCGATTTTTTTTTTATTAAAAAAACCTAAAATCGATATTTCTATAAAAAAAACCCAAGAAGCAATATTTCATTAAAAAAACCTAAGAATTTATTTTATTAAAAAAACCTAAGAAACAATATTTTTTAAAAAAACCTAAGAAGCATATTTTTTATAAAAAAAACCAAGAATCGAATTTTTATAAAAAAAAACACCCAAGAAGCGATATTCATAAAAAAAATAAAAAGTGTATTTATTAAAAAACCAAAACGATTATTTCTATTAAAAAAAAACCCAAGAACGATATTTCATTTAAAAAAAAACCTAAGAACGATATTTATTTAAAAAAAAAAAAAAAAAAAATGAAGGAATTTATTTAAAAAAAACTAAGAAGTGATTTTCTATTTAAAAAAAAATAAGAAGCGATATTTTTATTTAAAAAAAACCCCCAAACGATTTTCTATTTAAAAAACCCCAAAAAGCGATATTTTATTTTAAAAAAAAACCCAAGAACGATATTTCTATTAAAAAAAAATAAGAAGCGATTTTTCTATTAAAAAAAACCCAAAAAGCGATATTTCTATAAAAAAAAAAAATAAGAACGATATTTTATTAAAAAAAACCCAAGAAGCGTATTTCTATTAAAAAAACCTAAGAAGCGAGATTTTAAAAAAAAACCAAGAAGTGATTTCTATTAAAAAAACCAAGAAGTGATTTTCTATTTAAAAAAAAACCCAAGAAACGATATTTCATTTAAAAAAAAATAAGAAGCGAATTTCTATTTGAAAAAACCTAAGAAGCGATATTTTTTATTTAAAAAAAACCCAAGAAGCGATTTTCTATTTAAAAAAAACCTAAAAACGTATTTTTAAAAAAAAAAATAAGAAGCGATATTTCTTAAAAAAACCTAAGAAGCGATATTTCTTTTAAAAAAAAAAAAGAAGCGATAATTTCTCTTAAAAAAAAACTAAGAAGTGAAATTTTTATAAAAAAAAAACCCAAAAAGCGATATTTTTATTAAAAAAACCTAAGAAGCGATATTTCTATTAAAAAAACCTAAAAAGGGGATATTTCTCTTAAAAAAAAATAAGAAGTGATATTTCTATAAAAAAAAAATAAGAAGCGATATTTCTATTAAAAAAACTAAGAAGGAATTTCTATTAAAAAACCTTTAAAAAGCGAATTTTATTAAAAAAACCTGAAGGTATTTCTATTAAAAAAAAACCCAAAAAGCGAATTTCTATAAAAAAAACCTAAGAAGCGATATTTTTATTAAAAAAAAAACCCAGGAAGAATATTTCATAAAAAAAAAACCAAGAAGCAATTTTTTATAAAAAAAAACCCAAGAAGGATATTTCTATTAAAAAAAAACCCAAGAAGCGATATTTCTTAAAAAAAAACCCAAGAAGCGATTTTTTTCCCATAAAAAAAAACCTAGGAAAACGATATTTCTATTAAAAAAAACCCCAAAAAGCGAGATTTCTATAAAAAAAAAAATAAAAACGGTATTCTATAAAAAAAACCCAAAAAGCGATATTTCTATAAAAAAACCTGAAGCGATATTTCTATTAAAAAAAACCCAAGAAGCCCAGATTCTATAAAAAAAAAAACCCAAAAGGGTATTTTCTATTTTTTAAGGCATGAGACTTATGATAGAAAGGGAATTTTCGCCCCCGTTAAAAAAAAAGAAGCTTAGTCCTTTGAAAAAAGACGGCTGACTCGGCCCGCCCCCTCTGGTAGTCGGACAGGATAAAAGAAACATTACTAGCAGAGTGACTCATACACTGAAAGGAAGATCAGTGGTAGCTTTCATTGTCAAAAGGGGGGGAAAAAAAAAAAATTCGGGAAATAAAAATAAAAAACACAAAACCCCAAAATTATGTTTAAAAAAGAGTTTTTTTTTTGGGCAANTTATCTGAGCTCTCTATGTATTCTGAGGATGAAAAGGTATTTATCTGAGCTCTACTTTTGAGTAATTCTGATTGGATTTGAAAAGCTATTTATCTGAGCTCTATGCTATTCTGATGGATGAAAAGCTATTTATCTGAGCTCTCTATGGTATTCTCAGGGATGAAAAGGTATTTATCTGAGCTCTATGGTATTCTCAGGGATGAAAAGGTATTTATCTGAGCTCTATGGTATTCTGAGCGATGAAAAGGTATTTATCTGAGCTCTATGGTATTCTCAGGGATGAAAAGGTATTTATCTGAGCTCTATGGTATTCTCAGGGATGAAAAGGTATTTATCTGAGCTCTATGGTATTCTCAGGGATGAAAGGTATTTATCTGAGCTCTATGGTATTCTCAGGGATGAAAAGGTATTTATCTGAGCTCTATGGTATTCTCAGGGATGAAAAGGTATTTATCTGAGCTCTATGGTATTCTCAGGGATGAAAAGGTATTTATCTGAGCTCTATGGTATTCTCAGGGATGAAAAGGTATTTATCTGAGCTCTATGGTATTCTCAGGGATGAAAAGGTATTTATCTGAGCTCTATGGTATTCTGAGCGATGAAAAGGTATTTATCTGAGCTCTATGGTATTCTCAGGGATGAAAAGGTATTTATCTGAGCTCTATGGTATTCTCAGGGATGAAAAGGTATTTATCTGAGCTCTATGGTATTCTCAGGGATGAAAAGGTATTTATCTGAGCTCTATGGTATTCTGAGCGATGAAAAGGTATTTATCTGAGCTCTATGGTATTCTCAGGGATGAAAAGGTATTTATCTGAGCTCTATGGTATTCTGAGTGATGAAAAGGTATTTATCTGAGCTCTATGGTATTCTCAGGGATGAAAAGCTATTTATCTGAGCTCTATGGTATTCTGAGGGATGAAAAGCTATTTATCTGAGCTCTCTATGCTATTCTGAGCGATGAAAAGCTATTTATCTGAGCTCTCTATGGTATTCTGAGCGATGAAAAGCTATTTATCTGAGCTCTCTATGCTATTCTGAGCGATGAAAAGCTATTTATCTGAGCTCTCTATGCTATTCTGAGGGATGAAAAGCTATTTATCTGAGCTCTCTATGGTATTCTGAGCGATGAAAAGCTATTTATCTGAGCTCTCTATGCTATTCTGAGGGATTTTTGTTTACCTAACTGTACCAAAGATTGATCAAAACTGTCCATACTAGTCTTGCTATAAACATTTCCTTGGTCTTTTTTTGTTTGTTTGTTTACATAAGTCACTTTCGCGCCTCTCTCTCTCTCTCTCTCTCTCTCTCTCTCGCGGGAGGTGAGTTCATTGCTCTCTTACTCATATATCTCTGGCACCAAACATTTTACCTTCTTACTGTCTTTCTGCCCACTCACGATAAAGAGAGAGAGAGAGAGAGAGAGAGAGAGAGAGAGAGAGAGAGAGAGAGAGAGAGAGAGAGAGAGAGAGAGAGAGAGAGAGAGAGAGAGAGAGAGAGAGAGAGAGAGAGAGAGAGAGAGAGAGAGAGGATGACTCACAAGGACACGGGCATTGAAAGAGGTTGTTGAGGATGAGGAAGAAGAAAAAAAGAGGAGGAGGAGGAGGAGGAAGAGGAAGAGGAAGAGGAAGAGGAAGAGGAAGAGGAGGAGAACGAGGGGAAGGGGAAGGGGGAGGAGGAGGAGAAAGAAGAAGAGGAATAGGAGGAAGAGGAGGAGGAAGAGAAAGAAGAAGAGGAGGAGGAAGAAGAGGAGGAGGAGGAAGAAGAGGAGGAGGAGAAAGAGGAGGACATTACAAAGGCCTCATAGAAGAAAAACTAACCCTGAGGGAGTTGATAATTAGGCACAATTTTGCATCATTTACTGCGGTGCACAATGAGCCTCTGTCAGCCTCCTCCTCCTCCTGACGCCTGACAATCATTAGTATTAAAGTCTATTCATTAACTTTCCTCCACTTATAATATCTCTCTCTCTCTCTCTCTCTGTATGTCTCTCTCTCTGTATGTCTCTCTCTCTGTATGTCTCTCTCTCTGTCTGTGTACGTCTGTGTACGTCTCTCTCTCTCTCTCTCTCTCTCTCTCTCTCTCTCTCTCTCTCTCTCTCTCTCCTCCTCTCTTCTCTCTCTCTCATCTCTCTCTCTCATAAGAACATAAGAAAATAAGGAAGCTACAAGAGGCCGCGAGACCTACACGTGGTAGTTCCTGTTACTTAATAGTACCTACATCCACCTTTCATCCCCATCCATGAAATTATCTAGCCTCCTTTTAAAGCTCTCTAATGACTCCGCACTAACTACATGTCTACTGAGTTCCATTCCAATAATTTAACTCTCTCTCTCTCTCTCTCTCTCTCTCTCTCTCTCTCTCTCTCTCTCTCTCTCTCTCTCTCTCTCTCTCTCTCTCTCTCTCTCTCTCTCTCTCTCGAAAGATACAAGAAACAGTATCTTTACGTCAATATTAAAGGATGAAAATAGTAATAATATAAAATAAAGAAGAGTAAGAAGGTGGAGAAGAAGAAGAAGAAGAAGAAGAAGAAGAAGAAGAAGAAGAAGGAGGTCTAACAATATTTAGTCTTCCGAAACTATTGCACTAACGATTATTAAACTCCCTAACAACAACAAACCCCTCTCTCTCTCTCTCTCTCTCCACTCTTTTTTACACACTTTACCACACACTCACTCTCTCTCTCTCTCTCTCTCTCTCTCTCTCTCTCTCTCTCTCTCTCTCTCTCTCTCTCTCTCTCTCTCTCTCTCTCTCTCTCTCTCTCTCTCTCTCTCTCTCTCTCTCTCTCTCTCTCTCCACTCTTTTTTACACACTTTACCACACACTCACTCACTCTCTCTCTCTCTCTCTCTCTCCTAAAAGTACTTGCCTACCTTCCCCCTTCCTTTCTTGACTTAATTTTATCACCGTCTCCCCTCCATTCTTCCCCCTTCCTCCATTGCCTCCTCTCCCCTCACACCCACGCTCCCCTCTTTCCTCTCACAACACGCTCTCCCTCTTTTCCCCCCTTTCTCTCCCTACAGAATTTCCTCCATCGTCTCTTACATATATTTTTCATCTCCCTCTCTCTCTCTTTCTCTCTCTGTAATTATAAACAAACCTCTCTCTCGCTCTCTCTCTCTCTTCACACTCTTTCTTCTACACACTCACTCACTCTCTCACTCTCTCACTCTCTCTCTCTCTCTCTCTCTCTCTACACACTTTCTTCTACACACTCTTTACCACACACTCACTCTTTCTCTCTTTAACTCTCTCTCTCTCTCTCTCTCTCTCTCTCTCTCTCTCTCTCTCTCTCTCTCTCTCTCTCTCTCTCTCTCTCTCTCTCTCTCTCTCTCTCTCTCTCTCTCCACTTTTTTACACTCTTTACCACACTCACTCTTTCTCTCTTTAACACAAACTCTCTCTCTCTCTCTCTCTCTCTCTCAACTAATTACTAACAATCACACAGCCAATTAAAATGTTACTGTGAAAAAGACGCAATAATAAGTACTAGTAAGTGTTTATCAAAGCATGAGAGGTGAATATTAAATACCGGTGAAAGTAGTACCTTTTTTTCCTTCTTTACCGACCACCCCCATCCCCATCTGACCAACATTACCGGCTGTCTTTCAAGCATGACTACTTCCTGGTGCACACACACACACACACACACACACACACACACACACACACACTCAGGATGAATGATAAAATGTAGCAATGGAGACGAGGCCATACGAGTGTAGTTCAGGCCCTGTAAAATACAACTAGATGAATACATACCACACACACACACACACACACACACACACACACACACACACACACACACACACTCAGGATGAATGATAAAATGTAGCAATGGAGACGGGGCCATACGAGTGTAGTTCAGGCCCTGTAAAATAAAACTAGATGAATACACACACACACACACACACACACACACACACACACACACTCAGGATGAATGATAAAATGTAGCAATGGAGACGAGGCCATACGAGTGTAGTTCTGGCCCTGTAAATAAAACTAGATGAATACACACACACACACACACACACCACACACCACACACACTCAGGAATGATAAAATGTAGCAGAGACGGCCATACGAGTGTAGTTCGGCCCTGTAAATAACTAGATGAACACACCACACACACACACACACACACCACACAAGAGCTACACAAGATCAAGATAGAAATATAAATAGCCAAAGTAATTCTCCCATAAAAATACACAAATCCCTGGAATAAACTAGTAGTAAACGTTGATAGATAAAAAGATAATAGATAAAATTATATAGATAAAAGTAGATGTATTAGTAAAAGGTGTGCATTAACTTAAGGAAGATTTAGATCAACACAGATACGGGGCCTTATTCACGACTATAATATACTAGAAGTTGTATACTACTACTATAATCTTAGCTGATTCTGAACATTTACTTATTATTTAGAGAGAGAGAGAGACAGAGAGAAGAGAGAGAGAGAGAGAGAGAGAGAGAGAGAAAGGAGAGAGGAGAGAGAGAGAGGACGAGAGAGAGAGAGAGAGAGAAGAGAGAGAAAACGAGAGAGAGAGAGATAAATCAGAGAGAGAGAGAGAGAGAAATCAGAGGAAAAAGAGAGAGAGAGAGAGAGAGAGAGAGAAGAGAGAGAGAGAGAGAGAGAGAGAGAGAGAGAGGATAAATCAGAGAGAGAGAGAGGATGAATGAGAGAGAGAGAGAGGTATGAATGCAGCAGGAAGTAAATAGAGAAGGTGTCAGAAGGGAGGAAGAGACAAGAGAGAGAGAAGAGAGAGAAGAGCAGAGAAGTGAAGAGAGAGAGAGAGAGGAGGAGGAGAGGTATGATATGACAAGCCAGGCACAGGTAAAAGCTACACAGGGGTCACATAGGCGCTAGGAGGAGGGAGGGAGGAGGAGGAGGGGGGGGGGGGGGGGGGGGAGGAGGAGGAGGAGGGGGAGGGGGAGGGGGAGGAGGAGGACTGAACACTTACCGCCTTAACTTTACTACCTTTTAAGCCATCTGTGTGATCAATAACTGTTAAAATATAATAAAAACAAAAAGGTAGATAAACAGTACAGGTAAATCCGGAATCTCCAGACGGTCGCATCATATCCTGTCGTTTCTCAAGAGCGGGAGAGTTTTGGGTAACCTTTCCTCCTGCTAATCTAATTTTGTTACAGAGCTACAAGTTTGACGTGAATAAGAGGAAATTCAGGTGTATTTTGGAGTATTTTCCTTGAAGAGCGTGTTTGGACTCCCTGACACGCCCCTTCCGACTAATGACACACACACACATACACAACACACACACACACACACCGTTGTTTACCTCGTGGTGGCAACACTGAATCGATGCCAACGACATGAATAGCAACAACGGGCCTACCTTCCCCTGTACTGTGTGTGTGTGTTTCCCTGTGTGTGTGTGTGTGTGTGTGTCCTGTGTGTATATGTGTGTGTGTGTGTATGACTGTGTGTGTGTACGTGTGTGTTTCCGTGTGTATATGTGTGTGTGTGTTTCCCGGTGTGTATATGTGTGTGTGTGGGGTGTGACTGTGTGTGTGTATATGAATGTGTATGTGTATGACTGTGTATGACTGTGTATGTGTATGACTGTGTGTGAGTCTGTGTGTGTGTGATGCCGCGCGCGCACACACACACATACACATTTCCTCACGCTCACGTCGTCGCCCTCAAACAGGTACGTTCGTGCGTGTGCGCGTGTTGAGACAAGGACGAATTCTTACACAGAAACGTATAAATCTAGGCCACATGTGTGTGTGGGTGTGTGTGTGGTGACTGTAACCATCGAAGGACGGTTAATGCCACTGTGATATTAAGGGTAAAAGTACAGAAGGTCGTGTGTGTGTGTGTGTGTGTGTTGATTGTAACCATCGATGGACGGTTAATGACATTTGACATTAAGGGTAAAAGTACAGAAGTTCGTGTGTGTGTGTGGGTGTGTGTGTGTGTGTGTGTTGACCATAACTATCACCCACGGTTAATGACACCACATGACATTTAGGGTAAAAGTACAAAAGTTCGCCCGTTTCACTATGACGAGCGAAACACCCTTCATAAAAGCTTAAGCTGTGTTACAAGTCCTAAGGGATTGTTATGAGTAAGGGTGAGTTAAGTAGCGTCGACCACCACCACCCACTACTGAAGGCTTACAAATTACATAGGATGGAAGAGTTTATACGAAGATGCGACACTAATCTCTTGCATTATAGTGAGGAGGAGGAAGAGGAGGAGGTAGGAAGAAGAGGAAGAGGAGGAGGTAGGAGGAAGAGGAGGATAACGAGCAAGAGGAGGTGGGAAGAAGAGGAAGAAGAGGATAATGAGGAAGAGGAAGAGGAGGGAGCCTATTGTAATATCTCTTGATGTGTCTTTAAAGTTTTCTCCTATTTTCTAAGTTGGTTTTTTTCTCTCTCTCATCACTCCTGAAAGTTTAACAAGGACGGAACAGAGACGGCATAAGTGTGGACAACGGTGATTGGCTAGAGACATCCCCATACCACATACTAGCCCAGAAAACAGTGATTGGCTAGACATCCCCATACCACATACTACTCCAGAAAACAGTGATTGGGTAGAGACATCCCCATACCACATACTAGCCCAGAAAACGGTGATTGGCTAGACATCCCCATACCACATACTAGCCCAGAAAACAGTGATTGGCTAGAGACATCCCCATACCACATACTAGCCCAGAAAACGGTGATTGGCTAGACATCCCCATACCACATACTATCCCAGAAAACGGTGATTGGCTAGAGACATCCCCATACCAAATACTATCCCAGAAAACAGTGATTGGCTAGACATCCCCATACCACATACTAATCCAGAAAACGGTGATTGGCTTGAGACCTCCCCATACCACATACTAGCCCAGAAAACAGTGATTGGCTAGAGACATCCCCATACCACATACTAGTCCAGAAAACGGTGATTGGCTAGACATCCCCATACCACATACTATCCCAGAAAACGGTGATTGGCTAGAGACATCCCCATACCACATACTCGTCCAGAAAACGGTGATTGGCTAGAGACATCCCCATACCACATACTAATCCAGAAAACGTCAAAACATACCACATACTATTCCAGAAAACAGTGATTGGCTAGACATCCCCATACCACATAGTGCACATACTATTCCAGAAAACAGTGATTGGCTAGACATCCCCATACCACATACGGCACATACTAATCCAGAAAACGACAAGACATCCCCATTCCACATACGGCACATACTATTCCAGAAAACGACAAGACATCCCCATTCCACATATTCCAGAAAACGGTGATTGGCTAGACATCACCATACCACATACGGCACATACTATTCCAGAAAACGACAAGAAACATTCCCCATACCACATACCATTCCAGAAAACGACAATATGCTGGCGTTCCCTGCGTGGCTAGCGTCAACTGCCATTATAGAGACGTAAATATATATATAAGTAAGTCCACTCTATATAGGACCCAAAGTGGCTTGGTGTCAAAGTCCATTATAGAGACTTAACTATATATAAAGTCCACTTTATAAAGGACCTTTGGGTATATAAAGTCCTCTCTATGTAGGACCTTGCCTGGCGCCTTACCTTGAACACCTCGGAGAAGAAGCCAGCACCGATGCGATCCATGTGGAAGTCATCGATGCGGTACAGTCTGGCCAACGCCGAGTGTAGCGCCTGGTACGAGGTGGACCTGGCCAAACCGCGGCGGGCCAGGTCAGCACGGGGTTCCTCGGGGCCATGGGGGGTGAGGGGGTTGAGGCCCACTCCAGCAGGGCCACCGATGCACCAGGAGACGGGCCTGGCCACACTCTGTCCTGAACTACCACCGCCTTTCCGCATGCTCACCAGTCTTGTCGCACCATTGTTACCCTCACAGCGGCACACACCACCACCACGCCATCACCACAACACCACCAACAACAATCAAACGTGTGTGTCACCCAAACGTTTGCCCGTCACCGCGGTCCCGTAAAAGGAGACTAGACACCCCGCTGTTTGGTCAGTTTTATGTCTACCTGCTTCCCTGCTATCCACCACCCCCTGCCTGCTGCCTGTACACGCCTGCTAGCTGCCTCACGCCCCCTGCTCAGCACCGTCCCGTCACCACCCTCCGTCAGGTCGCTCAGGCATCTTGGAAAGCGGGAGAAATCAAGGTGGCACCACTCGATAATTTCCTTGAGTCTCCTTGATGGCAGTGTTTTGTTGTCACTCACAGGTTCACGCGGGGCTCACTCACGCCTCCACACACACATCAGTCTCCCCAGCTGCCCGGTATTGGTGGAAATCAACGTTTTGGACACAGTTACCGTCCGCACAACACCCTCGCGTCTGTGTTGGTGTATAACTGGAGCACTGGCGGCGGGGATTGAATGGGTGGTCATGTGACTGTTGACGTGCCAGGTACCGCCATGGCTTGCCTCCTGCTGGCTTCTGCATTTCCCACCCACATGTTAAAGTAGACACTCGCTTTCCACAACATACAATATCTAATAGCTATACTCGTGTTCTATCCGCACTTCAAAACTCCAACACCTTTGCCAGTTAAAATATACGAGCTGGAAAAAGAAATATTTCACCACACCATTATTTTTCAATCAAATCATTTACAAATTTATGATATTAATGATGCAATTACATGACTAGTAATACACTCATGACATTTTACCTCACATTCCTCTTAAACACTTTCAGAATGTTGAAAGTTCTATAAATAAATTGACGCAGATTTTACCAGGATCAGTGTTGCCATCTCGTCCCTTTTAGTTTATTTTTCTTTTTTCACGCAGGCGGAATATTCGTAACCCACAACAATAATGTTTTTGTTTCATTTTTGTTCTGTTCGTCACGCTACGTAAAGGCGCTTTTCATGCTATGCTAACACCCACTAGGGGAGAGCGGGGCAGGTTGCATCGAGGGTAGGTTGCATCATTGCCTCTAACTCGCATGTTATCACACGTAGTACATCGTCTTAATACTACTACTACTACTACTACTACTACTACTACTATAAACTACTACTACTACAACTACAACAATAATAATAATAAAAAAAGTTAATGCGAGTTAGAGGCAATGATGCAACCTACCCTCGATGCAACCTGCCCCGCTCTCCCCTACATGCCGAAAAGGTCAACGGATGCGAACGTCATACAATGGATCATTAAACTTGGTAAGGAATATAAAAAATTTCGTATGGTAAAGTTAAGCTGTTACAAAACAAATATAAACTACTGTGTCAACTCATTACTAAATGGCTTATAATTGCACGATGAATTACAATGACAATGTTTAATATCCATAAAATGTTTACCATGTAGAAATATGTGACCTGATTGAAGCACCATAGCATCAGATAGTACACTCAGCTTATTCTTGTGTGGTATTGTAAGCCAACCATGTAGTCAATAACGAGTGTAGCAGCTTTAAAAAATAAACTGACACCAAGCCTCTTTAATTGAGTTTACCATGAATAATACGTTTTCTATGCAGACAAAAATACTACTTTTAATGGGGTGTCTCTCACAAACACTATCATTCTCATGTATAATGGAAAATTAATAAACTAGGACAATGACAGCATGAATTTCTTTCGTTAATAAGGCTACTATGTCTAGATTTTCGTTACATAACATTAACAAACACTACACTACCAGTCAATAGCCGTATACGATCTTATAGCAATATAATATGCAAGGCTAAAGGACTAATTAAAGTCTCTCTCTCGGCTTTGATAATATGCAGGGAGGGACTCACCACGCGTATAATAGTTAGGTAACAATGCCAATAACAAAGAATTCAGCTCAACCACTAACTTCCCGGTACATTATGCATACGCGGCGCATTTACGTGTTTTATCAGCAGTGTGTGTCGTGAGTTAGGCGTTCAGTGTGTGAGGCAGAATGGTATTTGCGGCTCAACTCACACACAAAGGTCCCGACTCCCCACCACACACACACACAAACACACACACACACACACACACACGCACACGCACACGCACACACACACACACACTAAAAAAAAACATACCTGCCCAGACTAATCGTTCTCTCAAGGGGGATTTACTTTTGGAAACCTTATTAACTCTTGCGTCAGGTGTAGCCTGCGTCCTTGGGGAAAATCCAACGATAGAGAGTGACGGGGATGCTGAATGAGTAAACACACACACACACACACATCTTGTAGACATATCGGACAGTACGTGATCCTTAAAATGATTCTACTCCCACGTTTCGCATGATAGTTTATGTACCAGTATATCTCTTCCCACACCAGAACATCTCGAATAACAAGCTCAAAAAGGACTTAGGTACCAATATTTTGTTTATAAATATAGCTATAAAAAAAAATAGTATAAGAATAGATAATTATAATATATATAAGATAGGAATAGATAGATAGAATAGATAGGAATAAATATAGTAGATACATTTTTGTAAATATAAATAAAATAGAAAAAGGGTAGATAGCATATGATGGTTCGAAGTAGATTATAAAGAATAGATAGCTAATAGATAAGATAAGAATAGATAGATAGAATAGCTAAGAATAAATATAGTAGATTAATTTTAGTAAATATAAATAAAATAGAAAAACGGTAGTACGATATATATGATTCGAGGTAGATTATAGTTTGACGTATGTTCTGAAGCCACTATCCTACAACAAAAATTTATCAACAAGCTGACATAACTCTTCGAAAGACTGCCTCGCTGATTTTTTAAAGTTAGACAAGACGGGAAACTTTCTGACGCTGCAACGATTAGAAGCTTATTATCCCTACACAGTGACTATGGTATTCAGAGCTTCAAAATAGACACAACGTATATATATAATTGTCATGTTTTGCAATACTTCAAAACTCCCTGCGGCGTGTACGGGTTAAAAATCTCTTCTAATGGTAGGCTACGTGCAGCATGACTGATTTTTTAAAGGGAGTCACTCACATCGGTAAAAAAAAAAAAAAAAAACTTTCACTGGGAGCGCTGAACTTACAATAAGCTAACATAACTTTTAAAAAATAAAAAGTAAATAAAAAGATATAATAAAAGACTACATGAGAGCTAAATCTAAAATGAATATACTGGGAAAGAAAGGGATTGCCGTGACAAAACTCTCGAACTAGGGCAGTTACGCTATCCACTATGCGATCACAGCTATACTATAATACATACGACATACTACATACACACAATTCTGCATCAAACACATTATATAAGCAAGAAGTGAAGAAATTTTATCAACACTGTAATCTGTAGGCAACAAAAGGCTTAAATAGTAGGTGTACTGACTGATAGAAAGGATAATCGTCAAATTGATATAAATGCAAGGAGAGATAATATTGATTTCAGCAGCATTACATTATCACAAGAGACAAAAAAAATGTAATCTCTCTCTCTCTCTCGGTCAATAACCCATCGTAACCTTCGTCGTTCCTTTAATTTGACCTGTCTTGACCTCTCTCTCTCTCTCTCTCTCTCTCTCTCTCTCTCTCTCTCTCTCTCTCTCTCTCTCTCTCTCTCTCTCCTCTCGGTCAATAATCTCATCGTAACCTTCGTCGTTCCTTTAATTTGACCTGTCTTGACCTCTGTCTCTCTCTCTCTCTCTCTCTCTCTCTCTCTCTCTCTCTCTCTCTCTCTCTCTCTCTCTCTCTCTCTCTCTCTCTCTCTCTCTCTCTCTCTTGTTCTTTGATGATTCAACCACCAAATATTGATGTATGCATAGACAATCTTATTTTAGAGCAAGTTGGTGAATATAAATTTTTGGGTGTTATTATTGATGATAAACTGAAATGGAAATCTCATATACTAGAGGTGATTACTAAGCTTTGTAAAATAAATGGTGTACTACATAAGATACGAAACAATATAACCATTGATAGTTTAAGACAAATATACTTATCAATAGCCTAGCCACACCTTTTGTATTGTTCAGCTGTATGGGGAGGAGCATTTAAAACTTTACTTGACGTCTTTTCATTACTCAAAAAAAAAGTTACGTGTAATGTCTCACAATCACAGATATGCACACACAGACCCTCTCTTTAAAGACCTAAATTTACTCAAACTAACTGATATTATATCCCTCCAAGCAAATCTATTTATACATAAAGCATTATACACATACCAAGTTGACAGTGGTTTTCAGTTCATATTTAACAACTCAAATAGCCGAAGACCAAATGATGTAAAAATTCCTATATGTAGAACGTCCCATGCACAGCGAAGCATTACGGTTAGGGGAGTAACACTGTGGCATCGGCTGCCAGAACATCTTAAAAACATCACCGATAGTAACATTTTCAAGTGTAAAATAAAGAAGAAAAAAATCGATCAATAAATCTAATCCTTGTTTGTTCATGTGTATTTTAGTTTTTTGTTTGCTTGTGTGTTTGTTAATATTAGCATTTGTTTTTGTCTCATCAAGATTTGCGTATATTCTATTTGTATTTCATTTTTATTCACATTAATTTTTGTATGTTATTAACTATTGCTTATATAATAATTATCTTTGGTAGAATTTTTAAAGGTAATGCGATTTATTATTTATATTATTTCTCGGGCCTTATTTATCTGACCTAAATCGGCAACTATGTTTCGCAACAGGTCTGTGTATAAGAGCTCCGGCTCAACAGACCGAGCCTTATAATATATACATGTATATAGAGTACACATTACTGTATTGCTAAAGGGCCAAATAAATGTATCAGTAGCAGTATCTCTCTCTCTCTCTCTCTCTCTCTCTCTCTCTCTCTCTCTCTCTCTCTCTTCTCTCTCTCTCTCATATTAATTTCGTAAGTGCCATCAATACGTACACGTCAGCACTCACAGGAATTGATATGAATAAAGAAAGGGGAATCAATAATAAACAAGACGCCACTGGAGACTATAGACCCATACGCCCAGGGCCGTTTCTAACCATTAGTAAAAATTAAGGGCCCCTATAGGTAGCGTACAAACTTATTGATATGAATAATGACACTCTTTAGAAAGTCCCTCAATAATTGTTCACATGTGCATAATATTATTGTTAGAATTAAATCAATTAGTGTCGCTAAATGGGAAAAATTAGGACTATAGGCTATATAGGACCTTTATTTTAGGGGGCCCTATTATAATTAGCAGTGGGGGTCCTATATAGACGACTGCCTATACTCTATGCCTAAAAAACAGCCCTGCAAATGCCTATCATATGACATTGTAGGGAGCACGCAACACGCATCATTCCATCACAAACATAACTGGAATACTACAAAATTAACAAACCCCCATCACATGAAGAGTTTAGTAGGCTATAGACGTGTATATATGTAGTGTTCAACCTATTTAATTTCATAGGTGGTGCACATAATCAGACACCAAAGATCAATCAAGAGGTTTTTTTTCACCTAGCGATATTACACGATCAAATAAACGTCGCCATTGGCAGTTGATTAATGTTACGAGAGCCTCCTTGAAAGATAACACCACTTGGAATGTGAGTTATCAGCCCTGTCGTTATCACGGATGCTGAGGAATGGTAGAGAGAAATAGTAACTGAGTGAGCCATTTGAGCCGGAAATGGGGTAGGCAAGCAGCTGTTAGCGTTATAATGATGGTTAATGAGCACCAATTTGCACACTTGCTCGACCACCACCATCACACACTACCACAGTAACCACACATCATATACACAGCATATACATACTTCCTATACACATCATATACACACTTAATATACACATCATATACACACTTTATTAATATACAAATCATATACACACTTCCTATACACATATCATACACACACTTCCTCTACACATATCATATACACACTTCCTATACACATATCACATACACACTTAATATACACATCACATACACACTTAATATACACAGCATATACACACTTATTAATATACACATCACATACACACACACCACATACTACCACACACCACATACTACCACACACCACATACTACCACACACCACATACTACCACACACCACATACTACCACACACCACATACTGCCACACACCACATACTACCACACATCACATACTACCACACACCACATACTACCACACATCAACGGAGATCAGAGAGATGCTTGAAAAATAGTAACGAAAAAAGGTTGGGTTATTCCGGTACCTAAATTAACCTATGACTAATTTTCCTATTACTTAATTTCCTACATTCCACAGATAATTCCTGAAGCCATACGTGAAATAACGAAACAAATGATTATACTAGGTAGATAACTATATTGATAGCTGGCTTAAGTGAATTGGCAACAGGCTTCTAATAGTATTAAAAACATAAATAAATTGTTAGAATTGATCACAAGCAATAAACGTAATTTCCTAGACAATGTCAAGTGGTTATGTGGAGAGAGGATACTTCTAGAACCACATTTCTTGCCTTTGTAAGAATGCCACAAGAATGTCATAGGTGTTATATAAAGCTTAGGTAGTGGTGTTATGTGACACTGTAATGAAATACGCCTAATGCACACCTAAATCATGGAAGTCATAAAATAGCTGTAATATTGCCGATGAGGACCCTGCTATGGTGGTTACGATATGACACCAAACCATGTATATTATCTCAGTATCTATCAGTAATACACCATTTTATATAGTACCTATACCATGTTATATGAATGATTAGTGGAATTGGGGTAATATAAAGTGTCTAGAGGCTGTTTAAGGGTGGTAATGGGTAAAGAAAGTTGAGTTAGCTGGTGAATTTGGTAATGGCAGGGAGGGAGGCGGGCTGGGAAGGAAGGGAGGTGAAGCCAGGCGGGTTGGCGGCAAGGCAACCATAGCAGACACTAGTACCCTGCCAGCCACACACCGGCCAGCCACACCAAACGAGTGAGTTACAAGCCACCAGACTAATTCAAAACTTAACGAGTAATATGTATAAGCCAGGAGGTGTACGGTAGTTAAGATGATATAGACGTGGTTGTTTGTAGTTTGTGAAGGATATAGTTATAGTACGGGTGATGTAATGTTTCCTTTTCTGTGCGATTTATGTTTCCACGGTTCGAATTCTGACTTAATTAAGCAGTGAGTACTAGTAATATTTATGAGGGAGTGGGTATTGTAACGCTAAAATACCTGTTTGTCTATGAATTGGGAGTTTCTACGGTAGAAGGTTTTACTGTAATTTATATACAATAATCAATTTTCCAGTATTCCCTTTTTCTATGGGTAGGTAGACTGAATAGAACTGTATAAGCCTAACATGGCGTAATGTACTGTTGAGTGTATCGGTGAGGAAATAAGTGGATAGACAAGCGAGTTAGATCTAGTGACTAATGCATCTACAAGCCCGGTAATATACTGTAGTGTGTATAAGAAAATCAGAAAATAAGGAAGCTATAAGAGGCCGCGAGACCTACACGAGGTAGTTCCTGTATCGGTGAGAAATAACAATGGATATAGACAAGGTTAGATATTGAGTGACTAATGCATCTACAAGCCCGGTAATAACAAGTACTTCCTTGGACGCTGAATATAACTAACAAGCCTAACATAGTGTAATGTACTGTAGGTCATGTAGATCGGTGAGGAAATAACAAAGGATAGACAAGCGATTCGGATATAGTGACTACTGCATCTACAAGCCCGGTAATAAAAAGTACTTCCTCTGTGGTCGCCTGTTCGGATTTCCTTTTTTAGATTTCCTCACACCTGTAATGTGTATATCCGTGAGGAAATGAGTGGATAGACAGGAGTTTGACCTTGAGTGACTAATCTACAAGCCCGGTAATAAGCTTAAGTATTTTCCTATGTGGCGCCTGGGTTGGGTTTCCTCGCACCTGGCTCACGTGGGACCCCTGAGTGGGCCACAAAGCCAGGTGTGTATGGCGGGAGCGATAGCCGCGGCCCGTGGGAATACAAACCCTCGAGGCAAGGAGCGTGATTAGGTAACTCGGGAAGGGGGACCCACAAATTATTGATGATACGAATAGTTACGAAATAAACGGCGGAAAGTGTCGATTTTCTCTGGTTTGTTATATATGTTTTGTCTTTTTTACTTGTCTCAAGCTTTGTATCGCGTCTTCAGTAGCCAAGTTATGTAATTCTGGAAGGGGGACGATACAAAGATGGCAGATAGTTACGAAATGACGGCGGATAGTCTAGTTTTTCTTTGATTTGTCATATTTTTGTTTGAACTCTTAGCATGCTTTCTTTCAGGTAGCGAAATAATGTAACTGGGAGGGGGGACGCAAAAAAGATAGCAGATATAGTTACGAAACTGTCTGATATTCTCGATTTTCTTTAGTTATATTTTCTTTGTGTCCTTAACTCAATTGCTTTGTTAGTTATATAAAAAAAAATCGCGTCGAAATTATGTAACTCTGGAAGGACTACGAAAAATAAATTGTAGATAGTTACGAAATCAAAGTCGGATGGTCTCTATTTTCTTTGCCGTGTTTTAAAGTCTTATGCTTTGTTACATAAGAATCTGCGTATTCAGTAGATATACATTTAACATAGGCGCCTGGCTGTCGTGATGTAAGTTGGCAGGGCTTATCAAGGATTTTGTCTGGAGATCTACATGTGACTTGGTAACTAATCTCTCGTGTGTAATGGTGACGAAGCACCTTTGCCCTGCTTGGGGAGGCACCACACAAGCAGCAGTATTGTGTGCTAGTATCGTATGCTAATGTGACTATTATCAAATTAAGTTATCGTATACAGATAGCACATGGATAACTTATCTTAATATCTTTAGGGAGTTTGTATTTTGTGATCAATAAGGGTACGTTG
>JACEEZ010004701.1:51353-66860 GCA_016584305.1 Chionoecetes opilio | reverse complement strand
TGACATCCCACTGAAATTACCCTCCATGAAGCGTTTTAGCAAAATATATATCTATGCATTAACACGCACTGACACCATATTAACCCCTTCACGCCCAGAACTTAATTTCATGGTAATTTGGATACCATTAGATTATTTTAGTGACTATAAGCAATTTTTTTTTTATAGATATGACCCGTTTAGTATCCTGACTAATTAATTTGGTATATTCAGTGACTTCGTTAATTTTATGTTTTGCAACAGACTATTTTTATAGCAAAGGAAAAAATAGGGGCGAAGGGTTAATAGGTGTCACCTTTGGTTCTATTGTTGCAGCCAGGCACCATGAGTAACAAGGTTCCCGCCCTCGCCAAGCCTGCCCTGCCTTCAGCGGGACGGCCGTGGTGAATGACAGTTCAAGGAAATCAGCCTCAAGGATTACAAAGGGCAAATACCTGGTGCTGTTCTTCTATCCCTGGACTTCACCTTCGTCTGCCCCACCGAGATCATCGCCTTCTCCGACAGGGCTGAGGAGTCCGCAAGATTGGCTGTGAGTGGTGGCCTGCTCCACCGACTCTCACTTCACTCACCTCGCCTGGTGGGTGACTCATTCCTGCATGGGTCCCTAATCATGAAAATAAATAAAAATTCAGGAAAATAAATATAAAATAATGGAAATAAAAACAAACTAAAATATTATTAGAAAAGATAGAGATTTCTACTGGTAATATGAATGGGGAAACTTTGTAACTTAAGTATTTAATTGTGTTCACTTATGCATAGAAGTTTTAGGCTATTTCGCAATTTTTGATAAATTTATTCTTGGGAACGTGACTTGTGTACTGCAACCAACGGGTCACGTGGCTTGGAGGCTGCAGGGCAGTTGTCATGGCGACGTGATTCACTTCCTGCTGTTATATCCCTTTGCAGATCAATAAGATCCCGGTCATGGCCAGTCCTTGTATGTAGGTTTTGAAAACTTCCTTTATTGTTCAGGGTGAATACTGCACGAAGGAAGGTGGTCTGGGCAAGATGAACATTCCCCTCCTGGCCGACAAGTCCATGGAGACCTCCAAGGCCTATGGGTGTTGAAGGAGGACGAGGGACTCTCCTTCCGCGGACTTTTCGTTATGACAAGAAGCAGAATCTGCGACAGGTAAGAGTGCTCGGTACCCATTACATCAGTCTGTGACAGGAGACAAAGCATCAATAGGTTGTAGGAACCAATGGAAAGGGGAAGTTAATGCAGAAGATTTTAGTATGGAATCCATTATAATGGGCTAAACATTAAAACTATTAGGCAATCCTCTCATTTGTGATTAGTAAATGTTTTATATGTAATGTTAACATTGAAAAAGTACTAAATTCTTTCCTGTACATTTTTCATTAGCATAGTACACATATGATTGCATGCATGTCTTATCAAAGATCTCCATGCTAGAGATATATGCATCCCTTCAAATACAATAACAGATAAGTCGCACCACATATCATTAAGATCTAAATAATGTTGTGTTCCAGATCACCATCAATGACCTCCCGTGGGCCGCGACGTGGACGAGGCGCTGCGCCTGGTGCAAGCCTTCCAGTTTGTGGATGAACACGGAGAAGGTAATGACAGACCATACTATCAACAGGAATGGCATGGGAATTATTTAGCTCTTTATGAATAAGATATGCAAACTGTTTCAGTATGGAATATTTAACCACTTATAAAAAAAATATGCAGTTTCAATATGAGGTCAGACTGAGCTGTTTAAAAGTATTACATTAATCTTTTGAGCAAAGTCAAATCCCCTCTCTTTCTGTGCCACAAATTTGCTTGCCAATCCTTCAATGATATAATAAAGACTTACTAACAACATATTCAGTGTATTCCTTAGTGTTCTACTCTTCTACTACTACCACTCTTCACCGTTCCAGTTCTTTTCCTCATTTGTCCTCCCTTTCCCGACCTTGTCTGCGGACGCTCCCGGAATCCCCCTCACTTTTCCTGAGTAATTAATCTCTTCGTCCAACATTCACATCCTCCACTGATAACCATCTGCTGTAACTTCCCTCACTTTCCCCTTCCCTCAATTTCACTATTTCTCCCAATGAAAAAAGGTATCACGAGTACATATAAGTATTCCTTAACTATCCGAACTGGTCCCCTTTTTCCCAAAGGTAGGTATCATCGGTTGGGGAGTTTCGTCACTGATTTTGCTATTGTTTCGTACCGTTTTTGAGTTTTTTTCGTACATACCTTGTGTCGAATCGTAACTCTAGTAGTCAAGTTAAACTCTGAGCTGAGTGTACGAAACGACCATGGTTTCACAAAGACTACGAAACAACTTTTTGGTGTACGAATCTACTGGTGTACGAAACAACTTGTGTACGAACTGACTGCACCCCATGCATACCACGGTAAGCTGCTATGTGAAATACCTTCCAAACCCAGCACAGCGTAACCCTTTCCACAACCTACTGACTTGTGACAGACAATGTACGGCAGCAACACTCTTGAGGTCCTCGGTGAATATGGTAAAACACACACCCGAGAATGAAGGGAAAAATAACAGAAAGAGTCCTATTTAGTAGAGAGAGAGAAGGGGAAATAACAGAAAAAGTCATATTTAGTAGAAACCACACATACACATAAACCTTGGCGAGTCTTGGCTAAAACAACGAAAATACTATACATTTAAACTATATGAGTTATTCGACATTTTTTTAAATAACTCAATTAACAAAAATTTAATAACTTTGAAAATTTTTATAAAATATATTCTTAAAAGGCTAAAAAATCCCTTTAAATGAAAAAAACAAACATATATCAATGCCCAAAGGAACACATAGGAAGAGAGATGGATGATGATTCTGTTAAGTGACAAGTGATTGATTGATTTAATGCCAAAAAAAAAAGGTGAATGTGCCAACAACTCAAGGCCCTAGGGGCACTATGGCAAAGCATTCAAGGGTCGGGGGTTAAAAGAAAAATATAAAACGATGGGGGAAGGGGAAAGAACGAAGTTACAGCGGAGGGTTGATCAGATGTAGGATGTGGATTTTTTTGGGGAAGGGGGTTAATTTTCCCAGGGAAAAGGAGGAGGATTCCGGGAGAATGTCCGAAAGACGGGGAGGGGGGGAAAGGGAGGAAAAAGAGGGAAGGAACGGGAAGGGGCAGGAGAAAGATGGGGCAGATATTAAACATTTTGGCAGTGAAGGAGCTTGACAGGGTGTGCAAGTGTTGGGGAGGGTTTTAAAGGTTGTGAAAAGTGAACAATTGTCTTGGATTTTTAAAAAGGGGGGCGGAAAAAATTTCATGGATGGGAAAGAGGGGGGTGTAGGTAGTGTTAAGTAACAGGAACTACCTCGTGTTCTTACGGCCTCTTGGAGCTTCCCTATTTTCTTATGTTCTTATGTTATTTATTCTGTACTCTTTTCTTAGCTGTCAGTAAACTGTACCTCCCTAAATAATTAGTGTAATGAATGATATCCTGAACTTTTGGCTGCATAGTTTGGCAAAATGTAATTCTTATGTACATGTAATTACCCCTTTTGCGGTGGTGTAGACCTTGCCTGGCCTTGTGGCAAACACACACACACACACCACACACACACACACAAGGCAAAGCACAGAAGAATTATACACTCCCATCATGAGTGGGCAAACCTAGGACTGTGTTGACCCTTGTGCCGGGCTGGAGGGAGGTCTTGCCTAGAGCTTGGGGGCCCTCCAGCTGTCCTTCTCAGCCCGCACTGCCGTCATGGTCTCCACCGGGTCTGAGGTCTTGACATGTTCCTGCACGCTGGCTTCTCCCACACGCATGAAGGGGTTGATCTGCTTCTCCTCCCCTGCAATAACAACATAAGAACATAAGGAAGCTACAAGAGGCCGCGAGACCTACACGTGGTAGTTCCTGGCTGAATTATGGCTGCTTAAAGATTTGTGTCGCTATTTCATTATGACTTCCTAACAAAACATGACGGTGAAAGGCTTTCTAATAATTACCAATGCTAGAAGGCACTGATTGTAAGTTTTTATCACACTGCCTCTTAACCCAGTCTATCTTCTTATGGCTGCTTAAAGATTTGTCACTATTTCATTATGACTTCCTAACAAAACATGACTTTGCAACATCCAATAATTACCAATGCTAGAAGGCACTGAAGGTAAGTTTTTATCCCGCTGCTTCTTCACCCAGTCTATCTTCTCCTGGATTGCAGTGTTGTTGGGTTCAACGTGACTTCCAAACTTCAGGTTCTGTATGGCGTACTCATGGCCACAGTAGACAAGCTGCAAAAAACACACATAATACAACTCAGTGCCTCAAAAATATCAATAAACACTTGGAAAAAAAGCCCACAAACCATACCCTTAAAACACATCACCTGGATCTGTTATATTGTTAGAGGCAAAGTTATCTGAGCTCTCTATGGTATTCTGAGGGATGAAAAGCTATTTATCTATTTTATTTAGCTATTATTATCTATTATCTATTATTCTATTTATTTATTATATATATTTATGTATTATATTTATTTATTTATCTATTTATCTGAGCTCTCTATGCTATTCTGAGCGATGAAAAGCATTTTTCGGGCTCTCATCTATTCTGAGCGATAAAAGCTTTTATCTGAGCTCTCTATCTTTTCTGAGCGTGAAAAGCTATTTATCTGAGCTCTCTATTATTCTGAGCGATGAAAAGCTATTTACTGACTCTCTTGCTATTCTGGGGTAAAAAGTATTTTCTGAGCTCTCTAGCTATTCTGGGGGATAAAAACTATTTATCTGAGCTCTCTATGCTATTCTGGGGGATGAAAAGCTATTTATTGAGCTCTCTATGCTTCTGGGGGTTTGAAAAGCTATTTTCTGACTCTCTATGCTATTCTGAGGGTAAAAAGCTATTTATCGGGGCTCTCTATCTATTCTGAGGGATGAAAAGCTTTTTTACTGGCTCTCTATGCTATTCTGGGGATAAAAAAGCTTTTATCTGAGCTCTATCTATTCTGAGGGTGAAAAGCTATTTATCTGAGCTCTCTATGCTATTCTGAGCGATGAAAAGCTTTTATCTGACCCCTTATGCTATTCTGGGGAGAAAGCTATTTATCTGAGCTCTCTTGCTATTCTGAGGGATGAAAAGCTTTTTATCTGAGCTCTCTAGCTATTCTAGCGATGAAAGCTTTTATCTGACTCCTAGCATTCTGATGGATGAAAAGCTTTTTCTGAGCTCTCTATCTATTCTATGGTAAAAGCTATTTATCGAGCTCTCTATGCTATTCTGGGGGATAAAAAGGGTTTTTACTAGCTCTCTAGCTATTCTGAGGGATAAAAGGTTTTATCTGACTCTCTATGCTATTCTGAGGAAAAAAGCTATTTATCGAGCTCCTATGTTTTTTGAGGGATGAAAGCATTTACGAGCTCTATCATTCTGAGGGATAAAAACTTTTTATCTGAGCTCTCATGCATTCTAGGGATGAAAACTTTTATCTGAGCTCTCTATGGTATTCTGAGGGATGAAAAGCTATTTATCTGAGCTCTCTATCTATTCGGGGGGGTGAAAAGCTTTTATCTGAGCTCTCTATGCTATTCTGAGGGATGAAAAACTATATTCTGAGCTCTATTTATTCGAGCGATGAAAAGCTTTTTTCTGAGCTCCTATGGATTCTGACGATGAAAAGCATTTATCTGAGCTCTCTATGCTATTCTGAGGGATAAAGGAAAGATCCGGGGACAAGGCTCTGGTGTGCCCTGGTCACTCACCGTATGGTCGGGCGGGGTCCCAGACCTAAATCAGGGCGTGGTGCATCTCTTCCATCCCCTTCAAAAACTTCCCACACCCTCCAATAAAGAAGTGTCCCGGGAAAAAATTACCTTAGAGGCACAGTGAGCCTAAATACATAAAATCACAAAAAGTGAAATTTGTTTAATATATGAAATTTGAAGTTACCACTATTTTTTTTAAGATTTTGTATATTAATGGGAAAAAACAAAGGAAAAATAGATTCGTTTTTAACCCTTTACCGTTTTCATTTGCTAAATAAATTGTCCATTGTTAAAATAAATTACAAAAAAAAACTTAACACCAAAAGTTGTGGACAGGATCTAAACAGGTCATAGCTAAAAATATTGCTTAATTAATTAAAATCGCCAATGGTACCCAAATTACAATGGAATTACGTTTTGGGTTTGTTTTTAAAAGCACAAACCGCCTGTGAACACCGAGGCTTTGTTCCGGGGCATCCGAGGGCACACTGTAAAGATGTCCCTTGGTGTGGCGGGTGAAAGGCACTCCACCCTTTAGGTCGCCCAGGGTAGGTGTCGCCGTGGGCCCCCCAGCGTGTGAGGCCCTCCCCACGCTCGTCCCCCCCCACCCCCTTAGGGCTGGCCCCTACGTCTCCCCCTCCTTGTTCCCCCGGCGTGGTCCCCAAGCACACCAAAAGAAAATAAAACTAACAACACAAAAAATAAGAACAAGAACACAAGACTAAGAACATAAAACCAAGAACATAAGAAATAAGAACACAAGAAAATAAGAACTAAAACTAAGAAAATAAGAACACAAAAACAAAAAACACAAGAACATAAAACAAAGAACATAGGGAAACTACAAAAGGTAAAAACAAACACTGATATCATAGGTGACACACTAATTATGGAGTCAGTAAACTCCCACAAAATTCAAGAACATAAGAAAATAAAAAATAGGAAGCTCAAGAAAACCGTGAGACCCACACGGGGGATTCCCTTTTCTTAACCTACCTACACCCCTTTATCCCCATCCCAAAATTTTCTAGCCTCCTTTTAAACTCCCATAGACCCCCACTAAATACCTGACACGAGCCATTCAATAATTTCCATCTTTTTTTGAAACCCGTTTCTCCCTATTTCCCTTTTTTAAACTCGCTTTTTCCATTTGAAACCGTTACTTCTTGTTCTACCTGATTTAAAAGCCGGGAAAAACTTTTCCTACCTCTCCTTTATTGTATTGTAAAGGTGTCTCCGCCCCCTACCAGTGATGGTTGTGGTCAGCACGGGGGTCAGGGTCTCCGGGTGCCTTCACCGCCCCAAAAACCGTCTTGGGGTCCCCGGGTCAACAAAGGGCCCCCTTTTACTTTTTTTCATCCTCAAATGAAATTGGGGGTCATTTGAAAGTTTTATAATGCAACCTACCCATTTTTTATATATATGTATTTCAAACCTATATCTCTTTAAAAAGGGGGCCCCCAGTGCCTTGTTTACTTTTTTTTTTGAATTTATCTCTTTTCCTCTTAAAGTGCACCAAATTTTGCATTTAATAATTTAAGGCGTCCCCCCCGACCACCTTAGAGGGCTTGAATCCCCCCACCTAGTTTACAAAATAGACCCCAAACGCACTCGCATTGTAGGGGGGCCCCCCAAAAAACTAAAACGGCCCTATCAATCAACCATGGTCTTGTTAGGTATATCATTAACCCCTTCACGCCCGATCTTTCCTTTTCTATTAAAATTGTCTGTTGTTAGCCATAAAATTACGAAAAGTAAATGAATATACCCAAAATTTAATTAGTCACAAGGATACTAAACGGTCATATCTATAAAAAATTGCTTATATTCACTAAAATCGTCTAATGGGGGTCAAATTAAATGGAAAAAACGTTCTGGGGCCCCAGGGTTAACAAAAAAATCACCGGGCTCCCAAGTACATGTATTGTCTGGAGGGCTGGAAAGGGCTTGGATCTTCTGGTGCGTGATCAACTGGTCTGAGTGCTGTAAAATTGTCGGATCCCCCGCTGTACCACGCGTTGGCTGTCCCAAAAAAATATAATAATAATAAATAATAATAATAATAATAAAAAAATTAAAATACCAATAAAAAAATAATAAAAAATAATAAAAATAACAATTTTATTCTCACCCGAACATACAAGAAAAAAAACAAAATAATATTAGACGAGGGAATGAAATTTAAATACTAAAGCAAAAATTTATAAAAGCTATATAAAAATAATATAGGTATATAAAAAAAATGAATATAAAAATGATAATATGTACGTAACAAAAAAAATTTAAAATGGATTAGAGTTTTCCCTTTAGGTAAATAAAGTTCAGTTTTAACTCTACAATACAATGAAAAGAGGATGTTTCTTGGACAGTAAAACAAGGTACGTATTATTCAGTAAACAATATTCGGTGTGGTTTTGCTGAGTAGGCAGGGAAAGCTAACTTTAAAAAAAAAAAAAAATAAATAAAAAAAAAAAAAAATAAATAAATAAATAAATAAATAAATAAATAAAAAAAATAATTAAAAAAATAAAAATAAAAATAAATAAATAAATAAATAAATAAATAAATACTGCGTCATTTTATCCACCATCTATAATTGATAACCGTTTAAATAATTATAATAAAAAATAAAATAATAATGTCATGCCTTTTTACAATATTCTACATCTAATGACACATTTATTGCTTCTATATATGTATAGTCTATTTTTTTTATGCGGTGAAAAATCCTGACCCCTTGCTGCTTACTGACTGATATTTGATGCCAGGAGAAGGGAATACTACACTTCTTCTAATTTTCAGCTGTATTCTATCATAGTTAACCATACTATCAGGTAAACATAGGCATCATTTTAAGCATGAGACCTTATGATAGAATAGAATTTTCGCCTCGTTATAAAAAATAGACTATAGTGACCCTGCCTTGTATCTGGGTGTGTTTAACCCTTTCCCACCACAGATCTTTCCAAACCTAAGAAGCGATATTTCTATTAAAAAAAACCTAAGAATCGATATTTCTATTAAAAAAACCTAAGAAGCGATATTTCTATTAAAAAAACCTAAGAAGTGATATTTCTATTTAAAAAAACCTAAGAAGCGATATTCTATTAAAAAAAACCTAAGAAGCTATTTATATTAAAAAAACCTAAGAAGCGATATTTTCTTAGTTTAAAAAAACCTAAGAAGCGATATTTCTATTAAAAAACCTCGGAACGATATTTCTATTTAAAAAACCTAAGTGTATTTCTATTAAAAAAACCTAAGAAGCGATATTTCTTAAAAAGCCTAAGAAGCGTATTTCTATTTAAAAAACCTAAGAAGCGATATTTCTCTTAAAAAAACCTAAGAAGCAATATTCTATTTAAAAAAAACTAAGAAGCGATATTTCCTATTAAAAAAAACCTAAGAAGCAATATTTCTATTAAAAAACCTAAGAAGCGATATTTCTATTAAAAAAAAACTAAGAAGTGATATTTCTATTACAAAAACCTAAGAAGCGATATTTTCTATAAAACAAAACCTTAGAAGCGATATTTCTATTAAAAAAACTAAGAAGCGATATTTTCTATAAAAAAACCTAAGAAGCGATATTCTAAAAAAAAACCTAAGAACGATATTTCTATTAAAAAAACCTAAGAATCCGTATTTCTATAAAAAAAAAACCTAAGAATCGATTTCTATTAAACAAACCTAAGAAGCGATATTTCTATTAAAAAACCTAAGGCAATATTTCTATTAAAAAACCTAAGAAAGCATATTTCTATTAAAAAACCTAGAAGCGATATTTCTCTTAAAAAAACCTAAGAAGCAATATTTTCTATTAAAAGAAACCTAAGAATCGATATTTCTATAAAAAACCTAAGAAGGCATATTTCTATTAAAAAAACCTACTGAAGCGATATTTCTATTAAAAAAACCTAAGAATCGATTTCTATAAAAAAACCTAAGAAGCGATATCTCTATTAAAAAAACCTAGGAAGCAATATTTCCTATTAAAAAAACCTAAGAATCGATATTTCTATTAAAAAAACCATTAAGAATCGTATTTCTATAAAAAAACCCTAAGAGCAATATTTCTATTTAAAAAAACCTAAGAATCGATATTTCTATAAAAAAAACCTAAGAAGCAATATTTCTAATTCAAAAAACGCCCTAAGAAGCATATTTCTATTAAAAAAAAAGCCTAAGATCGTTTCTATAAAAAAAACCTAAGAAGCGATATTTCTATTAAAAAAACCTAGGAAGCAATATTTTCTATTAAAAAAAACCTAAGAATCGATATTTCCTATTAAAAAAACCTAAGAATCGATATTTCATAAAAACACCTAAGAAGCAATATTTCCTATTAAAAAAACCTAAGAAGCCGATTATTTCTATTTAAAAAAACCTAAGAGCAATTTCCTATAAAAAAACCGAAGAAGGCGATATTTCATTAAAACAACCTAAGAGCGATTATTTCTATAAAAAAAACCTAGGAAGCGCTATTCTATAAAAAAAAAAAAACCTAAGGCGATATTTTTCCTATAAAAAAAACCTAAGAAGTGATAGGTTCTAGTTAAAAAACCCTAAGAAGTGATATTTCTATTAAAAAACCTAAGAATCGATATTTCTATAAAAAAACCTAAGCACTATTTCTATTTAAAAAACCAAGAATTCGATATTCTATTAAAAAACCCAAGAATCGATATTTCTATAAAAAAAACCTAAGAAGCATATTTCTATTAAAAACCTAAGAACGATATTCTAATAAAAAAAACCTAAGAATCGATATTTCCTATAAAAAAAAACCTAAGAATCGATATTTCTATACAAAAAAACCTAAGAAGCGATATTTTCTATTAAAAAAACCTAATAATCGATATTTCTATAAAAAACCTAAGAAGCAATATTTTCCTATTTAAAAAACCTAAGAAGCTATATTTCTATTAAAAACCTAAGAATCCGATATTTCTATAAAAAAAACCTAGAATCAATATTTCTATTAAAAAAACCTAAGAAATCGTATATTTCTATTAAAAAAACCTAAGAAGCAATATTTCTATTAAAAAAAACCTAAGAAGCGTATTTCTATAAAAAAAACTAAGAATCGTATTTTCCTATAAAAAACCTAAGAAGCGATATTTCTATAAAAAAAACCTAAGAAGTGATATTTCTATTAAAAAACCTAAGAAGCGCTATTTCTTTAAAAAAAACTAAGAAGCATATTTCTATTTAAAAAAACCTAAGAAGCGACTAATTCCTATTTAAACAAACCTAAGAAGCGATATTTCTATTTAAAAAAACCTAAGAAGTGATATTTCTATTTAAAAAAAAACCTAAGACGCGATATTTCTATTTAAAAAAACCTACCGATATTTTCTATTAAAAAACCTAAGAGCGATTTTCTATGTAAAAAAAACCTAAGAAGCGATATTTCTATTAAAAAAAAACCTAAGAAGCGATATTTCTATTAAAAAAAAACCTAAGAATCGATATTTTCTATAAAAAAAACGCTAAAGAAAGCGATTATTTCTATTTAAAAAAACCTAAGAATCGATGTTTCTTTAAGAAAACCTAAGGGGGGGAAGAAGGGCGAGATTTTCTTATTAAAAAAACCTAAGCAGTGATATTTCTATTAAAAAAAAACCTAAGAAGTGATATTTCTATTTAAAAAAAAAACTAAGAAGCGTATTTCTATTAAAAAACCTAAGAATCCGATATTTCTATTTGAAAAAAAAACCTAAGAAGCGATATTTCTATTTAAAAAACCTAAGAAGCGATATTTCTATTTAAAAAACCTAGAAGCGATATTTCTATAAAAAAAACCTAAGAAGCGTATCTTCTATTAAAAAAACCTAAGAGGCGATATTTTATTTAAAAAAACATACGAAGCGATATTTCTCTTAAAAAAAATCTAAGAGTGATATTCTATAAAAAAAAAAAAACCTAAGAAGCGATATTTCTATAAAAAACCTAAGAAGCGATATTTCTATTAAAAAAAAAAAACCTAAGAAGCGATAATTTCTCTTAAAAAAAACTAAGAAGTGAGATTTCTATAAAAAAACCTAAGAAGCGATATTCTATTAAAAAACTAGAAGCGATATGCTATTAAAAAAAACTAAGAAGCGATATTTCGAATTAAAAAAACCTAAGAAGCGATATTTCTATTACAAAAAAACTAAGAAAAGCTGTATTTCTAAAAAAACCTATAGAAGCGATCATTTCTATTAAAAAAAACACTAGGAAGCAATATTTCTATAAAAAAAAAAACCTAAGAAGCGATATTTCTATAAAAAAAAAACCTAAGAAGCGATATTTCTATTAAAAAAACCTAAGAAGCGATATTTCTCTTAAAAAAAACCTAAGAAGCGATATTTCTATAAAAAAAACCTAGGAAGCGATATTTCTATTAAAAAAACCTAAGAAGCGAGATTTCTATAAAAAAAAACCTAAGAAGCGGTATTTCTATAAAAAAAACCTAAGAAGCGATATTTCTATAAAAAAAACCTAAGAAGCGATATTTCTATAAAAAAAACCACCTAAGAAGCGAGATTTCTATAAAAAAAAACCTAAGAAGCGGTATTTCTATTTCTAAGGCATGAGACCTTATGATAGAATGGAATTTTCGCCTCGTTAAAAAAAAAAAGACTATAGTTACCTTTGAAATAGACGGCTGAGAGGCTCTGGACCGCCCGCTCTGGTAGTGCGGACAGGACTAAACGAAACATTCACTCAGCAGACGTGACTCATACACTGAAAGGAAGATCAGTGGCTGAGTCTTTCATTGTCAATAGGTGAGTCGGCAACTAACTAAATCACAACCAATATGTATGAGTCGGCAACATCACAACTAAATCACAACCGTAGCGCCAACAAAAGGGTTGATGTGTTAACCCCTTGAGACCTAGAACGTAATTTCCATTGTAATTTGGCTACCATTAGACCATTTTTAGTTAATATAAGCAATGTTTTATAGATATGACCTGTTTAGTATCCTTGTCGACTAACTAATTTCGTTGATTCACATTCCCTCCCCCTCCCCAAACGACCTTCCCCTAACTTCCCCTTCCCCAACTACCTTCACCTCCCCCTCCCCAACGATGACCTTCCCTCCCCTTCCCCAACTTACCTTCCTCCCCCTCCCCAAACTACCTTCCCTCCCACCCCAAAACACTACCTTCCCTCACCCTCCCACAACTACCTGTTCCCTTTCCCCTCCCCAAACACTACCTTCCCCCTCACCCCCCCACTCCCCAACTACCTTCCCTTTTCCCCTCCCCCAACTACCTCCCTTCCCCTCCATAACCAAAATCCTACCTTTCCCTACCACCTCTGCACCAACCTACCGTTCTCGCCCTCCCCCTCCCCAACTACCATTCCATGAATTTTCCATCCCCAAATACCTTCCCTCCCCTTCTCCCGCAACTACCTTCCTCCCCTTTTCCCCAAAGTGACTCTTGTCCTTCCCTCCTCCCCAACTTATCCTTGTCCCTGCCCCCTCCCCAAACTACCTTCTCCTTTCCTCACCTTCTCCGCTCATACTACCTCCCTTTCCCTCCCAAACTACCTCACCCTCCCCCTCCACAATACTACATTGCCTCTTCCCTCTATTCCCCAACTACTTCTCCCTTACCCAGTCCCCAAAATACCTTCCCCCCAGTCCTCCAAATACCTTCCCCCCCCCATCCTCCGATAAGGAGTCTTCCCTTCCCCTGCCACTTCATAACACCTTCCACTTCCCCTCACCAAAAATATTGTTAACTGTACGACCTTCTCCTCCCCTCTGCCCCCAACTACCTTTCCCTCCCCCTCCCCAATACAGCTTTCTTCTTCCTCCCCAAAACTAATCCCTCCCCCTCCCAAAATGGTCTACTTACCCTCTCCCCTCCCACAACTAACCTTCCCTTCCCCTCCCTGCAATCTGCCTGTTCCTCCCCTTCCCCAACGCCTTCGCCCTGCCCCTGCACCCAAAAGCTGTACTCTTCCCGTCCCCTCCCCACCCAAGACTACCTCCCTGCCCCCTCCCCAATTACCTTCCCTTCTCCCCTCCCCAGTACGTAACCTTCCCTCCTTCTGTCCCCATACAGTGACCTTCCCTTCCCCCTCACGCAAACTACCCTTCCCTTCCCGCCTCCCAATACCTTCCCTTCCCCTACCCAACTACCTTCACCTCTTCCCCTCCCCCAACTACCTTCCCTCCCTCTCTTCCGCAAACTACTACCCGTCCCTCCCCATCCCCAAACTACCTTCACCTTGACCCCCTCCCCATACCTTCCCTCCCCTCTCCCACCAAACTACGACTTCCCTCCCCCTCAGACCCAGACTACATTCCCTCTTTCCCCTCCCCTCCCAAGCTACCTTCTCGGCTCCCCACTACCCTTCCTACTCCTCCTCCCAAACTACCTCCCTCCCCTCGCTACGCAAAATAACTACTCTTCCCCTACTCCCGCTCCCCAACTACCATTCCTTTCCCTTAAACTACCTTCCCCTCCACACTCTGCCCCTTCCCCAAACTTACCCGCACCCTATTACCCCCGGCCCCAACACCTTGTACGCCCCTCCCCAAGATACCTTGACCCTCCACACCCTCCTATTCACGAACTACCTTCCATCCCTATCTCTATACATATACTTACCTCTCCCTCAGATCACAATGACGTTTGCCTCCAAGATACCTGTCCACTCCCCCTCCCCACGTGACCTGTCCCCTACCACCCCCCCTCCCCATACTACCTTCCCTCCCCTCCCCAACTACCCTTCCCTTCCCCTCGTCCTCACGTACTAACCTTCCACTCCCCCTCCCCCAACTATTTATATGCCTTCCCTCCCCCTCCCCAAACTAACTCCCAGCCCTTTCCGATGGGATACTCATACAACTACCTTCCCTCCCCCTCCCCAACTACCTTTCTTTCCCTAATGACCCTTCCTTCCCCTCCCCAACATACCTTCCCTCCCCCTACCTCCAAACTACCATCACCTTCCCCCATCTCACCCAATCGTATACTTCCTTCCTCCCACAATAACTACCTTCGCGTCGCTGCCCGTCTGACTGCCAACTAACTACCTGTCCCTCCCCCTCCCCAACTACCTTCCCTCCCCTCTCCCCAACTACCCTCCACCTCCCCCTCCCAACTACCTTCTCCTCCCCTTTCCCCAACAGATTGTCAGTAGATACGCAACAGTCTTGGGAAATTTAACAGAAGCACTTGATTCTTCCCCATATGATTTTATTGGTCTCCTAAGGCTTGGCGGATTGTCTTCTATCTATTTTTAGTATTAAATTCGGGGTAAAGAGTTTAGTTTTATAGCACCCTGTCTTCTGGTAGTAGTTGTGTAAACTATGTATTTGGTGTGTTGTCGGTGTGTGTCCTAAATGATTCTTAGTTTGGTCCAGTCTGATATATGTATGTGTGAGTGCTTTTGCAATTAATCAGAATTTTTTTTTTTTTGGAAAGCCCTTTTTTTTTTTTGGAAATACTACCGATTTTTTTTATTTTTTTTTTTTTGTTTTTTTTTATATTTTTTTTTTTTTTTTTTTTTTTTTTTTTAGTTTTTTTTTTATAACCCCTTGACCCATAAACCTAGCTTATCATTAAAACCAAATCGGAATCTTAACCAAGGTCGGTAATTGGGCACTAAAAAGAAAACTAACAAATCTAAACTTACATCATCGTGTGGAGATCTTTTTATTCTGTGTACTCTTGAACCATAAATAAACCGTTCCCATAAATAGTAAATACGTTTTGGACTATTAAAGAAGATAGTGCAACAAAAGCGGGAGTGAGGTGTTAGTAAATGAG
>JACEEZ010004701.1:47500-50727 GCA_016584305.1 Chionoecetes opilio | reverse complement strand
GTAGGGGAGATGGGGAGGAATTGTAGTTGGTATACGGCCGCCGTATCTCTAGCCACTCCGTAAGATCAATGGTATTCCCTACATAATGACCTCACAAGGCTTGTAAGTCTGTCCTTTACCGTAGATAACACTATAGTCGCCAGTCACTTGCCACTGCACTAATGTCGCCAGGCACAATATATTACGAATTTTAGCATCACTACTGATTTATATGTGCCATTGAAGATGATACACTGTAGTTTATATCATGTACATCACAACTACATGTCTTCGGTGGCACATAAAAGTTTGTAGGGATGCTAAAATTCGTAATATATTGTGTCTGGCGATATTAGTGCAGTGCAAGTGACTGGCGACTAGTGTTATCTACGGTAGGTGATCAAACATAAACTATCATTAAAAAATACACCATATAAATAACTACCGTAGTGCAGAGGAAACCTAAGATTTAACATGGATCAGGCTGAGTCAACCAAGATTTAACATACCACATTGACAGTCTCTGTGGTAACTTTAACTGAGTGCCTTATGGGTGTGTTCTTAGGTTTTGCTAACTCCTTCCTTATGTTCTTATGTAACTCACCAATGAATGACAAGAGTGGAAGAGGATCGCCGTTTCACCGTCACTCTGCGAGTCTGCCACCACTGTTTAGTGTTTACCTCATCAGCTGACGGCCTGGCAGTGCCCGGCAGTGCCTGCTCAGCCGCAGTGTTCCCAGTGGGAAAAACAAAAACCATTACCAACGCTCAAAACGTAAAAAAGTACCACATGACAGAAAAAAAATATAAAAAAATATCCATTACTGATTTTTATAAGATATATTTTATAATGAAGAAATGACAAAATATTATGAAATCCTTGATAATCATTAAATTTAAGACAACATCTTACGCCTGGCAGCGACGAAGAGTGTCTACAGTCTGCTGCAGCATGATGATTGTGTGCTTTAGGAACTCAGAGAGAGATAAGAGAGAGAGAGAGAGAGAGAGAGAGAGAGAGAGTGTTCCAAATAATTATATACGAAAAAACACATTGAGAGAACTCCCTACTTTTATAATCTTAATTATAATATAATATATAATAATACATCTGTTTTTTATGTTACCACATAATATGCAAGTATCACAAAAATATATGGAAAAAAAAAATCATCCCATAGGATTTTACTACCTTGAAAAGAAAGACTACATGTTACCTACCTAGGAACTCTGCAATATGTTATAAAAAAAACCCTGCCTTTGGCATACTATCACATAATATATTACAAGAATATAAAGAGATCATCCTTTACATTTTTAGCCTATCCAAGACTACATTAGGAGTAATATAACCCTGGTAAATACATAGACAGGGTGACAAAAACATTTCCTTTTGGTATTGATGTTCCTGCACATGTAAATAAATGACTAAGCAAAAGAGATCATCCTTTGTACATTACAATACAGGAGACATGAAGTCCTTATCTACGTCATGAATAATGTATTTGGCATTTTGCAACACAATAAATAATTCTCCCGGCCATTACTGAGCATGTTTTGTGTTCTGTTCTGAGTGTACGTGCCATGCATACAGCCCAAATATTGGCTCATCAATTCCCCCAGTTGATTTAGGGTTGATAAAACAATAAGCATATTTGTTGTAGGCTACATATAAACCTATTAGGGTACTGGTTAGATATTATATATATGTGTGCTGCCAACACCACGCCAGCCTGTCCACACGCCATGGCCATGGGAAACCAGAATCTTGGAAGTTCCGGTCAATCTCCTTATAGGCTGCCGACGAAGCGGAGAGCAGCAGAACAAGGGGAGACGCGATACCTGGCATTCCGATACAAGACACCTTCAAGAGGGTGTGTGTGTACTCTACACACCTGAGGGTGTGAGAGTACCTTGTCACGTAAATAGTTGTTCAAGCCCTGTCTATTAGACATTAGTTTCAATGGCCGTTACCTAAAAAGAACTCCCTGACATTATTATTGTATAAACTTCACAAGTGTAGGCTACATATATATATTATTATATATTGTTAATAGTATATTGTCTTACTCGAATCCTTTGGCACTAAAAAATACTTATAAATTACTTAAAGAACCGCTCGACCACGATTAGCCCAATACCCCCTTATAGGCTACCCCTTCATTGATGTGTACCTCTGGGCAACGAACTTACCTGCCTTTCAAGAGGGCATCATCAGGCAATCAGCCTTACAGGTCAGTAACCTGTATCTACATGGTGTGATCCCGTTACCTGTAAAATAACCTTACTAGAAAGGGTAACAAACCGTGTCACTTACGATAACCTTGCTTCTATGACGCAGTAACTGAACTTTACTAAATAACTGTTACGTAGGCTTATCACTTCCTTCTTGCACACGCACTGTCACGAGAAAGTCACATTATAACATGTTTAGTCTTCAAACAACTAATAGTACAGATAAAAATAACAAAAAATTACAATGTTGGGTGAGCATGTCCTCTTGTCCCTCTCCGTAATGGCGTCTTGGAGCTCGGTGCACCGTGTGTACTGTGCATTGCCCCATCAGCTGTTGCGTCCTTGGGTCCAGGGTTTTCACGGGATCACATAAATAAAAAAACAATAATTCGAGGTAAAAAAAAAATTGAATCTATAGTGGGCCTTTTATTTATTTTTTCATATTACCCTGGACGCATCGATAATACGAAGAAAAAAAATATATGTTTTACTAAAATGATAAAAAGTATCAATTTTTTCCTCAATGTCAATTTCGTATAATTTTAGTGTAGCGTCGTAAAAACGTACCGGTACCGGCAAACAGTATCAAAATGGTACTTTCGTACCGTCACTGGGAACCCTGCTCCCAGTGCTCAGCCCTGCTGCCTCTCTTCTTCTTCTTCTTCTTGTGACCTTGACCTTGTCGCTTTTTGTATCGCTTCATAAGTCCTCTTCCACTTCGTCCATCCTTAAGCCATCACCCACCACCACTATTGACAACCATTTCACTTCAAAAGTCTGCAAGAGTGTGGCCAAAATATCCCCCAAAATCCCCATCTCTTAATGAACCCTACACTCACAAAAACTGTGTGTGTGTGTTACACTGTGTTTGTAGGATATATCTATCTATCTATCTAATATATATTATATATATATATATATATATATATATATATATATATATATATATATATATATATATATATATATATATATATATATAATATATATATATATATAAATATATATATTAC
>JACEEZ010004701.1:30000-42500 GCA_016584305.1 Chionoecetes opilio | reverse complement strand
CGCCCCAGCTGGTGCAGCACGCGGCGCAGGAATGCTGTGGGGCCTCCCGGGGATCTGCTGACGTCTGGCTGGTCAACAGATGGAGGCGAGGGTCACCAGGCATCAGTGTACCTGACGTCCACCTCCAGCAGACCGGGCAGCGTTTCCTTCAGAGTCTCAAAGGTCTGCACGGACAGACTGGTGCTGTTCAGGTTGAGGCGCCTCAGGCTCTTCACAGCTGAAAGTACACAGCAGTGAGGCCACCACACCACAACAACACTGGCAGCAGCCTTGCCGCATTATTATTGCCCTAAAGGTCAATGCTGTTCACTGACAACACTGACTTGTGTTTCTCTTTATGGTCATTGGGTATTTTTGTGTGAAGCAACACTATGCAGAGCAGCTGTGATGGACAGCATTCATCCAACAGCAGACCCATCCAAGGTAGCTGACAAAGCTGCATTGTAAAGAGCAAATATTGGTTGGTGGATGTTATCAGGCAGAGACAAGCAAGGAAGGTGTGACAGACGGACAGTTTAAAATCTAGCTAGACTACCCGGCAGCTGTTGGCTACATTTACTCCAACAGCAATCCACACCCTGATTCCTGAGCCCACACAGCTAAGACAACTTTATGGAGAATACCCAGGACTACATCTGCTTCAGACTCCACCCGGGATGTGTGACCAGTGTACAGTGTGCAGATCAGAGTTTGGTGTAGTGCCTCATGATACAATGCTGGGTGAAGGAGGGCAGTAACTGTGTTTATCTTTCTTACCTGCCAGGGCCTCGAGACCCTTGTCCGTGACGGGGGTCTCGCACAGGTTCAGGACCTGCAGCTTGTGGAGGTGTTCCGATATCAGCTGGAGACCCACGTCACCAAACTGTAAGGGGAAGACACTGTCACATGCTGTACGTGACTCAACACAAGGCAGGGGCGCGGTGCCGTGTGGCTCGAGTCCTTGGTGGGACATCTTGTGGCAGCCACACAGCTACACGGGACACTTGACTGCCTTCACTAGCATGGCTTGCAAATTGAGTCTACTAAAGGGACTGCAATTTCATTTTATCAACATTTTGTAACTGTATTTTTTTTCATTTCATGATTCAATGGTAAAATCAAATCACTTTACAAATCTATAATTTTGGTTAAATGAAAATTGCTGTAAAAAAAAAAAAAAATTTTTTTCTAGGGATCATTTTATATATTTGAAAAATGTATTTATAATATTTTGTTGTGAACTAGCTTCTCTACGCTTTGAGCCATTGCACATATTTAGAAAGCCTTATATATGAAAACAGAACATTTTGAAAGAACACGCCGATGATCCCGGCTCCTCTATACCCCTGAGCAAGGCTGGGAACACTCACCTGTGTGGCCCAGAGGTTGAGGTAGCGGAGTGTGGGGAGCTTGATGAGCTGCTCGGCACAGGCACTGGTGACGCGTGTGAAGGCCAGCGACAGGCACTCCAGGTTGCCGAAGGAGCCGGACGACAGCATGCGGTTGACGTCGGCGTCGGTGCTGCGGCTGGGCAAGGTCAGCTTCCTGGGGCCGCCCTTCTGTTGCTGTGGGGGTGTCAGGGACTAGAGTGAGCCTTGTCCCATATATGTAATTAATCTGAATGACCAAAAGCCTGTTATTTCCCTACTATGTAAACCCTCTTCTCTCCTAAGTAAGCCGCATACTCTCTCCCTCCCTCTCATTCTTCCTGCCACTGAGCACCATGTTTACTTTACAAAGCTAGTTTTCCCTTAATAAGCCCCATCTTCCCTTTTTTCTGCATCTTAACCTCCTCCCTCAACCAACACTACTAAGGGACAAGAGTGTTTGGGCCAAGACCTGAAGGGCTTTAAGGAGACAATGAATTAGGATGATAGTACAGTAAAACCTCTCATATTCGGACTAATTGGGCCAAGGAGTGGTCCGAGTAATGCAAGGATCCGAATAATGGGGGGATTAATAATGAGCTAGGAAATTTCGACCCCTAAAAAAAAAAAAAAAAAAAAAAAAAAAAAAAAATCTAGGTATATATATATAGTTTGGAAATTTCGACCCCTAAAAAAAAAAAAAAAAAAAAAAAAAAAAAAAAAAAATAAAATAAATAAATAAATAAATAAATAAATAAATATAAAAATCTAGGTGTATATATATATAGGAAATTTCGACCCCTAAAAAAAAAAAAGGAGAAGGTCCGAATAATGTCAAAGTCCGAATAATGAGGGTCCGAATACGAGAGGTTTTACTGTATAAGGACCGAAAACTCATGAAAATATTTTAGCATGCCAGGTGAAAGAGACAAGGGAAGAGTTGACAAGTGTGTTAACGAAGGAGACGAAGTTGAAGAGGACCTATGAAGCCATACTAGCAAAGGTCACAAGAAGATGTAGTAGTAGTAGGTAGATTAACTAGTAGTAAGTATGTAAGTTACTAGTAAGTAGATATATTATGATAATGTTGCTGAACGGAAGTATTTTTCACTCAGTATATTCCTCCATGGCTTTGCACTCACCAGTTCCCTGAGGTGCATCTGGCGCTCACACAGGCCCTGGTAGTGGCGCTTGCCCGACGGAGTGGATTGTAGCGTGGTCACCATCTGGAGGCTCTGGTCCGCGCCCTCCACCAGCTTCCACTCCAGCATCAAACACAACACCTGCGGGAGAGGGAGGGAGGTGTTAATAAGAACATAAGAAAATAAGGAAGCTACAAGAGGCCCTGTGAGAGAGAGAGAGAGAGAGAGAGAGACAGAGACAGAGACAAGAGGACAGAGACAGGAGAACGAGAGGACGAGAGAGAGAGAGAGAGAGGAGGAGAGGAGAGAGAGGAGAGAGAGAGAGAGAGAGAGAGAGAGAGAGAGAGAGAGAGAGAGAGAGAGAAGGAGAGGAGCGACGACGAGGAGACGGAGGAGCGAGAGCGAGAGCAAGAGAGAGAGAGAGAGAGAAAGAACATAAGAAAATAAGGAAGCTACAAGAGGCTGCGAGACCTACAAGTGGTAGTTCCTGCAATGTAGTCGATCCAGCTTGACTCCTATCTTGCGTATCACATCAAGGTAAACACAGATAGATAGATACTTTATTGACCACAGCAAATATAGAGTTCATAAAGTTCCACAACAACACATAACACAAAATTTAATATCAACACGTAAATCAAATTGTCTCGCATGCAAGTCCATGTATTTTTCCAACAAAGTTTTGCTATACATAGTTATAAGAACATAAGTAAATAAGGAAGCTACAAGAGGCCGTGAGACCAACACGAGGTAGTTCCTGTTACTTAACTCTACCTACATCCACCTCTCTTCCCCATCCATGAATTTATCCAGAGTCCTTTTAAAGACCCCAATAGACTCCGCATTGAAGTTATTTACAGCTATTTACTAACACTGGTGATCTGAAAAGACTGCTACACACACAGGCACTCACCTCTTGAGCCGTGTTGTTCCCCCGCAGAGCCAGCAACATACAGGCTCCTAAAGACTTCACTAACATGCCCAGGAACTTCTTTCTTTTACAGCAGCAGGAGATGAGAGATTGCAGCTGAAAAAGGCAGCATTGATCAGACACTTAAGAACATAAGAAGAAGAACATAAGAACATAAGGAAGCTACACTAACGAACTTAACTAACTTCCCAACACTGAGATGAGGTACAGCATACTAACCCCTTCAGATCTTTCCTTGGCTATAAAAATTGTATGTTGTCGAGCCTTAAAATTACGAAAAGTAACTGAATATACCAAATTAATTAGTCGACAAGGATACTAGACAGGTCAAATCTATAAAATATTGCTTATATTCACTTTTAATTGAGGTAGCCAAATTACAATGGAAATTACGTTCTGGGTCTCAAGGGGCAGCCAAATTACAATAAAATTACGTTCTGGGTCTCGAAGGGCAGCCAAATTACAATGGAAATTACGTTCTGGGTCTCGAAGGGCAGCCAAATTACAATGGAAATTACGTTCTGGGTCTCGAAGGGCAGCCAAATTACAATGGAAATTACGTTCTGGGTCTCAAGGGGCAGCCAAATTACAATGGAAATTACGTTCTGGGTCTCGAAGGGCAGCCAAATTACAATGGAAATTACGTTCTGGGTCTCAAGGGGTAGCCAAATTTCAATGGAAATTACGTTCTGGGTCTTAAGGGGTAGCCAAATTACAATGGAAATTACGTTCTGGGTCTTAAGGGGTAGCCAAATTACAATGGAAATTACGTCTGGGTCTAAGGCAGCAAATACATGGAAATTACGTTCTGGGTCTTAAGGGGTAGCCAAATTACAATGGAAATTACGTTCTGGGTCTTAAGGGGTAGCCAAATTACAATGGAAATTACGTTCTGGGTCTTAAGGGGTAGCCAAATTACAATGGAAATTACGTTCTGGGTCTTAAGGGGTAGCCAAATTACAATGGAAATTACGTTCTGGGTCTCAAGGGTAGCCAAATTACAATGGAAATTACGTTCTGGGTCTCGAGGGGTAACCAAGCCTCCAAACCGTCCCCAAGGCTCAAGGCTCAAGGCTCTCCAAGGCTCCTGTATACTCACTATGGAGGCCCAGACAATCCCTTCATCCACACAGGCGAGGGAGGAAGGACACAGCACATTAAACCATCCCTCCTTGTCCTCCCTCGTCCCTAAGACCATCTGGTGCACCTCACAGCGAGGGTCTGTTCCGATCTTCTCAATGATGGGAAGGATCTCTCTGTGGGAGGAGGAAGAGGAGAGTTAGGGCTACATAAGAACATAAGAAAATAAGGAAGCTACAAGAGACCGCGAGACCTACACGTGGTAGTTCCTGTTACTTAACACTACCTACATCCACCTTTCATCCCCATCCATAAAGCTGTCTAGCCTCCTTTTATAACTCTCTATTGACCGCACCAACTACCTGACGATTGAGTCCATTCCAATCATTTACCACCCTATTTGTGAACCAGTTACCAGTTTTTCCCTATTTCTTTTTTAAATGATGCTTTTCCAGTTTTAACCCCTTCACGCCCAGATCTTTTCTTTGCTATAAAAAATTGTCTGTTGTTAGCCATAAAATTACGAAAAGTCACTGAATATACCAAATGAGTTAGTGGACAAGGATACTAAACAGGTCATATCTACAAAATATTGCTTATATTCACTTAAAAATGTCTAATGGTACCCAAATTACAATGGAAATTACGTTCTGGGTCTCAAGAGGTTAAATCCGTTACTTCTTGTTCTACCCTAAAGACCCACCTGATGAAGTCCTCGTCGGCCAGGGCCACATCCGGGAAGGGTATGGGCTGCAGCAGCTGGGCCAGGCCGGGTCTCCAGTCGTCGTACTCACAGCTGGGAGGCAAGGGGACTGTTAGTGCTATGTTCAATGGTAATACATAAATAAAGATGGAAGGTATTATGTAAATGGTAATGTTAACCCCTTCACGCCAAGATTTTTCCTTTGCTATATAAAATTGTTTGTTGTTAGCCATAAGATTACAAAAAGTAACTGAATATACTAAATTAGCTAGTGGACACGGGTACTAAACAGGTCATATCTATAAAATATTGCTTATAGTCACTAAAAATCATCTAATGGTACCCAAACTACAATGGAAATTACGTTCTGGGTCTCAAGGGGTTAATATATAAAATTGTCTGTTGTTAACCATGAAATTTCGAAAAGTAACTGAATATACAGTACCAAATTAGCTAGTGGACAAGGATATTAAACAGGTCATATCTATAAAATATTGCTTATACCTATTAAAATCATCTTAAGGTAGTGAAATTACAATGAAAATTACGTTCTGGTCCTCAAGGGGTTAATGCTTATGTTAAATGGTAATAAATACATAACGAGGGAAGGTATAATGTAAATGTTAATGTTAATACATGTCATCCTTATTTTGTGTGTTATATAATCATAATTAAAATCTATAAATAAATATGTTGTGGATTTTAATAGCTAGATGAGACTGCCATGTTTCTGGGTATAGTAAAGTACAGTAAACACTCTCTAATTCGAACTAATTGGGGGGAGACCTGGGTCGAATTAGCCGAAAGTCCGAATTATCCGATGGTTACCTCTAGCCCCTCCACACAATAAAAAGTCACACAAACATGCCAAAACAGCACAGATTGTAGTACTTGTACTCACCATACTGAAAATACTAATACTGATCATTGTATTGAAGTAATGATTAATCTAGCAATGCCTGTCATATTTTTATGTCTTGTAGTAAATTTTGTCTAATTTGTGGTTTTTAAGGAATATCTGGAAGTATCATGTCATTGTGAATTGGCTGAAATAGGGACTTCTAATCATTGTAACTGAAAACTGACTCCAGATTCGTGTTCAGCATGCCCGATAACTGCTAGGAACAAATTTTCAAGCAAATCTATTTTTCAAAAAATATTGCAAAATTTGCTATATTTTTTGAAAAATAGATTTGCTTAAAAATTAGTTCCTAGTAGTTTTCAGGCATGCTGAACATGAATCTGGAGTCAGTTTTCAGTTACAATGACTAGAAGTCCCTATTTTCCTTTAAAAACAAAAAAATCAAGGCTGAAATAGGCTGAAATAGGGACTTATAATCATTGTAACTGAAAACTGTTTCCAGATTCGTATTCAGCATGCCCGAAAACTGCTAGGATCTAATTTTCAAGCAAATCTATTTATCAAAAAATATTGCAAATTTTGCAAGGTTGCAAACTTTGCAATATTTTTTGATAAATAGATTTTTTTGAAAATTTGTTCCTAGCAGTTATCGGGCATGCTGAACACGAATATGGAGTCAGTTTTCAGTTACAATTATTATAAGTCCCTATTTCAGCCAATTCACAATGACATGATACTTCCAGATATTCCTTAAAAACCACAAATTAGATAAAACTTACTACAAGACATAAAAATATGATAAGCATTGCTAGATTAATCATTACATCAATACATACAATGATCAGTATTAGTATTATCAGTATTATTAATATTATTATTAATCCCTATTTGAGCCAGCCATGCGATAGCTCATTTCCAGTGCATCACAACGGTGCCGCTTCCAATCACTTGTCTTATCATTTATTTGTAAAGGTTGCAATGGTGACACACATAACCCAGCAGCAGCAGCAGCAGCAGCAGCAGCAGCAGCGTTTGTTATGAATGGTGTCACTCACTGATTGTGTCTCAGCCCAGCATCCACACCTGGACACCTTAATCTTGACACATCACAGTTAAAAGGTCAACAAGTGATTACCTTCCCCTGTAAGCATCACTGATAAGCCTGTCAACACTACGATACCCTGATAAGCTGTACAACATGAAATCTAAACCGCTGGTGATAGCAGAAGTAGAAGGTTAATGGATCACACACTGCCATGGTAACGCTGATAACAACATAACATAAGAAAATAAGGAAGCTACAAGAGGCCGCGAGACCTACACGTGGTAGTTCCTGTTACTTAACACTACCTACATCCACCTTTCATCCCCATCCATGAATTTATCCAGCCTCCTTTTAAAGCTCCCTATTGACTCCACACTGACCACCTGACGACTGAGTCCATTCCAATCATTCACCACCCTATTTGTGAACCAGTTTTTCCCTATTTCCTTTTTAAATTACGCTTTTCCAGCTTGAATCCGTTACTTCTTGTTCTACCCTGGTTAATAGCCGTAAGAACTTTTCCTACCTCTCCTTTATTGTATCCCTTTAACCACTTAAAAACTTCTATCAGATCGCCTCTTACTCAGATAGGGCGTTAATTGATTGATTGTCAAATTGATTAATAAATGATCTTACTACAGAATATGATCAATAGTATCTTTTTTTTCCTACTCAGTCCATAATAATAAGTACACATCACGCAGTATGTTCTTTGACGAGGACAAACAAGGGTGGGGTGGCTGGGTGGTGTTAGGTAACTATTATATCAACACAGGAGACAGGGGAGATGTGTGTGGCTAGGGCTGGCGACCTCGCCCTTACACACACAACACTAATGATAATGGAGCTACAAGAGGCTGGGGGACCTACACGTGGTAGTTCTTGTTACTTGACACTACCTACATCCACATCCATTAAAGTGTCTAACCTCCTTTTAGAATTCCCTGGCTGTATATCCCAATAGCGATCAATACACTTACATCTTATTCAGCACACTCAGGTAGCAATGGAGGTTGTGTGTTATCTCATCGGAGTTCTGTGTGAGGGAGTTGAGGCGTTCCTGGTCCTTCTGTTCCGCCACCAGGAAGCACACAGCCGAGGTACACGTGGCCACCAGGTTAGGAAGAACCCTGAGGTGGGGGCAGGTGCTGGTGGGGCCGTGCATGCTGTCCACGAACTCATGCACAACGCGCCGCCCGTCATTCTGGCTGTTGAGCGCCTGTATGTAGTCCTGCACGAACCGTCTCACGTAAGGGTATTTGCCGAAGTCCTGGAGATATCAAGGAGGGTGAGATGAGGAAGGGGAAAAGAGGATGTTCATGTGGGTAATTGGGTTACAGTTGACATAAAAGGTGAACTGGATTAAAGGATGCTTGAGGAATTTAGTAATATAGGTAATAAAATAGGGATGCTAATATGCGCCTCTTCGTAGTAAGGGTATTTGCCGAAGTCCTGGAGATACCAACCAAGGAGAGTCAGATGAAGAAGAGGAAAATGGGTCAGATGAAGAAGAGGAAAATGGGTCATATGAGGAAGAGGAAAATGGGTCATATGAGGAAGAGGAAAATGGGTCAAATGAGGAAGAGGAAAATGGGTCAAATGAGGAAGAGGAAAATGGGTCAAATGAGGAAGAGGAAAATGGGTCAAATGAGGAAGAGGAAAATGGGTCCAATGAGGAAGAGGAAAATGGGTCAAATGAGGAAGAGGAAAATGGGTCAAATGAGGAAGAGGAAAATGGGTCATATGAGGAAGGGGAAAATAACATAAGAAAATAAGAAAGCTACAAGAGGCTGTGAGACCTACACGGGGTAGTTCCTGGAATGGAAAACTAGGGATGTTCATGAGTGTGATTGGGTAGCAGGGGACATAAAACGTGAACTGGATTATAGGATGTTAATAAAGGAATTTAGTAATCTAATAAAATAGGGATGTCAGTAAAGGAGTAACAGAAGAGGAACTAAAGATATAACAAAGGTGCTGATATGTATAACTAGAGAACAGATAAGGGATAAGAAATTAGGTTATAAGAGGAGTATGACGGGATAGCAAGAGGGAAAGAATGGAGGAGGATGCTGATATGAGGAATGTTTTACAGGAAGAAAAATATGAAAGGAAAGGACGAAAATGAGAAAAATAAGGAGGATGCAGATTAATAGTAGAAAGTAAACAAGAGACATGCATGAAAATAAAGTGTTACATATATGGAGAAAAAAATTTAAAAAGACTGGAATAGCCTGAGCCGTGTTTTTGTGGTCCAAGCACCGTCTTGGATTACGAAGACCACTCCAATAACACTTGCTGAAATGTGTGTTATACTGCTTTGTGATAGTGTTTGCAATGTTTTGGACTGATTATTATTTCGGCCCCTACCAAGCTGGTTGTGTTTTTGTTGCAGAAACCAATCCGTTTTCAATTGCGAGAAAAAACGGTCTTCGTACCAAGACGATGCTTGGACGACAAAAACACGGCTCTGATATTATATGCAATGGATGAAAAGAAAATTGTGGGAAAAGGATATGAAAAATAGTCTGAAAAGCTTAATACAAAAATGAGTGATATGATAAGGAACAAATTACAAGCAAGAAAGAAGAGATACTGAAGGGAAGATAAGAGGAAGGGAAGGAGGGGAGGTGAGGAAGGGAAGGAAGGGAAGATAAGAGGAAGGGAAGGAAGGGAAGATAAGAGGAAGGGAAGGGATGGAAGATAAGAGGAAGGAGAAGGTAGAAAGGGAAAGATAAGAGGAGGGGAAGGAAGGGAAGATAAGAGGAAGGGAAGGAAGGGAAGATAAGAGGAAGGGAAGGAAGGGAAGATAAGAGGAAGGAAGGAAGGGAAGATAAGAGGAAGGGAAGGAAGGGAATATAAGAGGAAGGGAAGGAAGGGAGATAAGAGGAAGGGAAGATAAGAGGAAGGGAAGGAAGGGATGATAAGAGGAAGGGAGGGAAGGGAAGATAAGAGGAAGGGAAGGAAGGGAAGATAAGAGGAAGGGAAGGAAGGGAAGATAAGAGGAAGGGAAGGAAGGGAAGATAAGAGGAAGGGAAGGAAGGGAAGATAAGAGGAAGGGAAGGAAGGGAAGATAAGAGGAAGGGAAGGAAGGAAGATAAGAGGAAGGGAAGGAAGGGAAGATAAGAGGAAGGGAAGGAAGGGAAGATAAGAGGAAGGGAAGGAAGGGAAGATAAGAGGAAGGGAAGTGATCATGAAAAACTGAAGAAAGTAAAATGAATGATGAAAAGAAACAAAGAATATAATGAAAATAGTGATAGAACAAAGGCAGAATAAGGAAGAGGAAGAGAAAAAGAGATTGAATGATTGGGAGAAAAGATGCAAAAGAAAATGTGAGAAAATGATGATGTAGCAGAATATTGATGGTGATGATGATAGGTGGAAATAGCAAAGATGATGAAAATATTGTGATGAGTTCATGGCCAAAGGGGAAAACAAATTACTGAGAGAAGAGAAGAAGTATAGATAAAGAAAAAAAGTTATATATTATTTACCGAGGCAGATTGATATGTGAACCATTTTTTTTTCTTCCATTAAAGTTAAGTTAGAAAAATAGAGTTGCATAAAATCATATAAAGATGCTAAAAATAAAGGTGAAGAAAGGAGAAGAAGTATAGTAGATAAAGAAAATAAAGTTTATATATCATTCAAAGAGGCAGATTGATAAACGAACCATTTTTTTTCTTCAAGTTAGAAAAGTTAGATTAGGTTAAGTTAGAAAAGTGGAGTTATTTAGCTTGTACTATATCTAACAAACAGATGAATTATAGCTACAGATGCAAAACAAAAAAGGCAAAAACAGATGGTATGGATAAATGGATAAATAAAAGCAAGAAATAACTACAGCCAATATCATGAAACAATATAGAAAGAAAAGATAGATAAGAAAAATAGATCAAGTTTAGTGAATGAATAAAGACATGTTAGATGATTTACATGTATATTAAAAAAAAAAAAAATGAAAATGAAGGCAAGAAAGCTGATGATTATAATTACCGTAGATAACACTATAGTCGCCAGTCACTCGCCACTGCATTAATGTCGCCAGGCACAATATATTACGAATTTTAGCATCACTACAGACTTTTATGTGCCACTGAAGACATGTAGTGTGATGTACATAATATAAACTACTGTGTATCATCTTCAGTGGCACATACAAATCAGTAGTGATGCTAAAGTTCGTAATATATTGTGCCTGGCGACATTAGTGCAGTGGCAAGTGACTGGCGACTATAGTGTTATCTACGGTAGAGATTCTGAGCATGCCTAAAGAGTCCAAATTATTAAGAGAAGGGAAATAGCTGCAATACACAACTACTACTAAATAAACAACTACTACTAAATAAACTACTACAGTACTACTACCTAAATAAACGACTACTAAATAAACTACTACTACTAAATAAACTACTACTACCAAATAAACTACTACTAAATAAACTACTACTACTAAATAAACTACTACTACCAAATAAACTACTACTACTAAATAAACTACTACCAAATAAACTACTACTACTAAATAAACTACTACTAAATAAACTACTACTAAATAAACTACTACTACTAAATAAACTACTACTAAATAAACTACTACTAAATAAACTACTACTAAATAAACTACTACTAAATAAACTACTACTACTAAATAAACTACTACTACTAAATAAACTACTACTACTAAATAAACTACTACTAAATAAACTACTACTAAATAAACTACTACTACTAAACAAACTACTACTACCTAAATAAACTACTACTACTAAATAAACTACTACTACTAAATAAACTACTACTACTAAATAAACTACTACTACTAAATAAACTACTACTACTAAATAAACTACTACTACTAAATAAACTACTACTACTAAATAAACTACTACTACTAAAATAACTACTACTACAAATAAACTACTACTACTAATAACTACTACTACTAAATAAACTACTACTACTAAATAAACTACTACTACTAAATAAACTACTACTACTAAATAAACTACTACTAAATAAACTACTACTAAATAAACTACTACTACTAAACAAACTACTACTACCTAAATAAACTACTACTACTAAATAAACTACTACTACTAAATAAACTACTACTACTAAATAAACTACTACTAACTAAAATAAAATATAACTACTTGGCTATAACTAATGGTACCCAGGCTCCTTCCTATCCATTATTTTCCCTCTCTTACCTTCTCTCTTCTTTCCCTCACGCCCTTTATCCCTCACACCTCAAGCCACCACCACCACCTCCACTACCCAAAATTAAGTTTTATCATCCATCTTTTTCCTGGAACAGCTTCATTTCCTTCCTTTTCCTTTTTCCTTTCCTTCCTTTTATTATGGTTCTCTCTCTCTCTCTCTCAA
>JACEEZ010004701.1:22500-25000 GCA_016584305.1 Chionoecetes opilio | reverse complement strand
AGAAAAGGAGAATGGATAGAAGATATAAAAAGGAGATGAGGAAAGGAGAATGGATACAAGAATGAAAAAGGAGATGAGAAAAGGAGAATAGATAAACGATAGAAAAAGGAGATGAGAAAAGGAGAATGGATACAAGAATGAAAAAGGAGATGAGAAAAGGAGAATAGATAAACGATAGAAAAAGGAGATGAGAAAAGGAGAATGGATAGAAGATGGAAAAAGGAGATGAGAAAAGGAGAATGGATAAAAGATATAAAAAGGAGATGAGTAAAGGAGAATGGATAGAAGAAAGAAAAAGGAGAATGGATAGAAGAAAGAAAAAGGAGATGAGTAAAGGAGAATGGATAAAAGATATAAAAAGGAGATGAGAAAGGAGAATGGATAGAAGAAAGAAAAAGGAGATGAGAAAAGGAGAATAGATAAAGATATAAAAAGGAGATGAGTAAAGGAGAATGGATAGAAGAAAGAAAAAGGAGAATGGATAGAAGAAAGAAAAAGGAGATGAGTAAAGAGAATGGATAAAAGATAGAAAAAAAGGAGATGAGGAGATGAGAAAAGGAGAATGGATAAGAGAAAAAAAAGATGAGAAAAGGAGAATAAATAAACGATAGAAAAAGGAGATGAGAAAAGGAGAATGGATACAAGAAAGAAAAAGAAAGGAGATGAGAAGGAGAAAAGGAGAATGGCAAAAAAAAAAAAAAAAAAAAAAAAAAAAAAAAAAAAAAAAAAACGACACGTATGATACCAATAAATAAAAAAAAAAGTTAAGCGTCTATGAATAAGTTAAGAATAATAAGTATGTAATATAATAACACTAAGTCTAAGTTAATAAATATGTATGGTTCATTATCATTCACTCTATAAACAAGTAAGAATGTATATAGGTATAAACTCACCTTCCATATTATAGAGTGCAGCCATTGGTCACGCGTGTATAAATTATTGGCCTGGAAGAGAAGAGAAAAAAGGATGTTAATTATCTTAAAGAATATAGTAGTAGTAGTAGTAGTAGTAGTAGTAGTAGTAGTAGTAGTAGTAGTAGTAGTAGTAGTAGTAGTAGTAGTAGTAGTAGTAGTAGAAGTAGTAGTAGTAGTAGTAGGTAGTAGTTTTTGTGTAGGTAGTAGTAGTAGAAGAAGTAGTAGTAGTAGTAGTAGTAGTAGTTGTAGAAGCAGCAGTTTTTGTAGTTGTAGTAGTAGTTGTAATAGTTGTAGTAGGTAGTAGTTGTTATTGTAGTAGTTGTAGTTGTAGTAGTAGTTGTTGTTGTACGTAGTAGTAGTAGTAGTAGTAGTAGTAGTAGTAGTAGTAGTAGTAGTAGTAGTAGTAGTAGTTGTTGTAGAAGTAGTAGTTGTAGAAGTAGCACTTGTTGTAGTTGTAGTAGTAGTTGTAATAGTTGTAGTAGGTAGTAGTTGTAATTGTAGTAGTAGTTGTTGTTGTACATAGTAGTAGGCAATAGTAATAGTAGGTAGTTATTGTTGTTAGTAGTAGTAGTAGTAGTAGTAGTAAGTAGTTGTAGCAGTAAAGTAAAAGTAATAAAAATGATAATAATAACAATATCAGTCTTGTTTATATGAATACATTTAAATATATTACCCACAACACCACGTCACCACAACGTCATCACCACTACGGTACATCACCATCACGTCACCACTAACCTTCACATACTTAAAAGGAAAGAGAAAGTCGTAACATTTTCCTATATTATGGAAGACACGCCCTCCCTCCCTCTCTCTCCCCCCCCAGCCCCCCTCTCTCTACCCCCCCCCCACTCCTCCCCCCCCCCCACTCTCTCCCCCCTCCCCCCTCTCTCTCTCTCTCTCTCTAATGTGGTCCTCGCTCTATTTCTCTTTCTTCCTCATATTTCCTTCTTTCTTTCTTTCATCCATGGCCTTGATCTTAATTTTCTTACGTTAATTACACCATCATTATCATAATCAAGTCATTCTTCTCTCTCTCTCTCTCTCTCTCTCTCTCTCTCTCTCTCTCTCTCTCTCTCTCTCTCTCTCTCTTCTTTCTCTATTTTTTTTTTTTTTTTTTTCTCTCTCTCTCTCTCTCCTCTCTCTCTCTCTCTCTCCTCTCTTCTCTCTCTTCTCCTCTCTCTCTCTCTCTCTCTCTCTCTCTCTCTCTCTCCTTCACTGCCTTTCCTCATTGTCCTAATTTTCACTCTTTCTTTATAGCATCATCATCATCAATCTTGTTATCAAAGCAGTTCTATATTTCTTTTATCTTTTCTATTCTTAATTTCTTTCTTTTCTTTCTATTTTCTATTCTTCTTCTATTTCTTTCTAGTACATTTCTTCCTATTTTCTATTATTTTTCACTTTCTTTCTAATTTCTTTCTATTTTCTATTATTCTTATATTTCTTTCTACTTTTCTTTCAATTTTCTATTCTTCTATTTCTTTCTATTTTCTTTCTACTTTCTATTCTTCTTCATTTCTTTCTACTTTCTATTTCTTTCTTTCTTTTCAATTTTCTATTATTCATCTATTTCTTTCTAT
>JACEEZ010004701.1:0-17500 GCA_016584305.1 Chionoecetes opilio | reverse complement strand
ATTGGACGATAAGAATGGGTAAGGAAACGAGGGCGGGGCGAGATGGAAAGAGAGGAAAGATAGATAAAAGAGGGAACAAGAGAAGGAAGAATGGTAGGAAGGAAGGGAGGAAAGAAGGGAAGGAAGAAGGAAGGAAGGAAGGAAGGAAGGAAGAAGGAAGGAAGGAGGAAGGAAGGAAGGAAGGAAGGAAGGAAGGAGGGGAAGGAGGAAGGAGGGAAGGAAGGAAGGGAGAGGAAAAGAAGGACGAGGAGGACCAGGAACAAGAACAACAACAATAGCAACAACAATTACTATTCTTTCATTCCCTCCTCTCACGCCCTTCCTCCCTTCCTTCCTCCTTCCTCCTTCCTCCTCCTCCTCCTCCTCCTCCTCCTACCACATTTACACCTCATAAAAAAACAACCAATCTAATTATCCTGAGGCTTGCAATTACACACACACACACGCACACACACACACACACACACACACACTGAATGAAGGAGAAGACAGTTACACACTAATTTGCCTAATGCTTGTAAGAGGAGGAGGAGGAGGAGGAGGAGGAGGAGGAGGAGGAGGAGGAGGAGGGATGATTGGAGACATTAGATCATTCAGTCTCAAGATGATAACCCTTTGATAACCATTCCCTCCTTCGATCCCTCCTTCAGGAAAGCCAAAGGGGGTCCTATAGGATACCTCGCCCAGTGACAGATTTAACGTCTACAGTCTATTTTTTAACGAGGCGAAAATTCCATTCTATCTTAACCCCTTCACGCCCAGATTTTTATTACCTATATAAAAATTGTATGTTGTCGAGCCATAAAATCACGATAAGTAACTGAATATACCAAATTAGTTAGTCGACAAGGATACTAAACAGGTCATATCTATTACATATTGCTTATATTCACTAAAAGTCGTCTAATGGTACCCAAATTACAATGGAAATTACGTTCTGGGTCTCAAGGGGTGATGGTTTCATGCTTAAAGTTATGCCTATGTTTACCTGATAATATGGTTAACTATGATAAAATACAACTGAAATTTAGAAGAAGCGTAGTATTCCTTTCTCCTGGCATCAAATATCAGTCAGTAAGTAGCAAGGGGTCAGGATTTTTCACCTCGTAAAAAACCCCCACTGAGTCTATCTATCACAGAGTCTATCTATCACTGAGTCTATCTATCACTGAGTCTATCTATCACTGAGTCTATCTATCACTGAGTCTATCTATCACTGAGTCTATCTATCACAGAGTCTATCTATCACAGAGTCTATCTATCACTGAGTCTATCTATCACTGAGTCTATCTATCACTGAGTCTATCTATCACTGAGTCTATCTATCACAGAGTCTATCTATCACAGAGTCTATCTATCACTGAGTCTATCTATCACTGAGTCTATCTATCACTGAGTCTATCTATCACTGAGTCTATCTATCACTGAGTCTATCTATCACTGAGTCTATCTATCACTGAGTCTATCTATCACTGAGTCTATCTATCACAGAGTCTATCTATCACAGAGTCTATCTATCACTGAGTCTATCTATCACTGAGTCTATCTATCACTGAGTCTATCTATCACTGAGTCTATCTATCACTGAGTCTATCTATCACTGAGTCTATCTATCACTGAGTCTATCTATCACAGAGTCTATCTATCACGAGTCTATCTATCACTGAGTCTATCTATCACTGAGTCTATCTATCACAGAGTCTATCTATCACTGAGTCTATCTATCACTGAGTCTATCTATCACTGAGTATATCTATCACTGAGTATATCTATCACTGAGTCTATCTATCACTGAGTCTATCTATCACTGAGTCTATCTATCACTGAGTCTATCTATCACTGAGTCTATCTATCACTGAGTCTATCTATCACTGAGTCTATCTATCACTGAGTCTATCTATCACTGAGTCTATCTATCACTGAGTCTATCTATCACTGAGTCTATCTATCACTGAGTCTATCTATCACTGAGTCTATCTATCACTGAGTCTATCTATCACTGAGTCTATCTATCACTGAGTCTATCTATCACTGAGTCTATCTATCACGAGTCTATCTATCACTGAGTCTATCTATCACTGAGTCTATCTATCACTGAGTCTATCTATCACTGAGTCTATCTATCACTGAGTCTATCTATCACAGAGTCTATCTATCACTGAGTATATCTATCACTGAGTATATCTATCACAGAGTCTATCTATCACTGAGTCTATCTATCACTGAGTCTATCTATCACTGAGTCTATCTATCACTGAGTATATCTATCACTGAGTCTATCTATCACAGAGTCTATCTATCACTGAGTCTATCTATCACTGAGTCTATCTATCACTGAGTCTATCTATCACTGAGTCTATCTATCAAGAGTCTATCTATCACTGAGTCTATCTATCACTGAGTCTATCTATCACTGAGTCTATCTATCACTGAGTATATCTATCAGAGTATATCTATCACTGAGTCTATCTATCACAGAGTCTATCTATCACAGAGTCTATCTATCACTGAGTCTATCTATCACTGAGTCTATCTATCAGAGTATATCTATCACTGAGTCTATCTATCACTGAGTCTATCTATCACTGAGTCTATCTATCACAGAGTCTATCTATCACAGAGTCTATCTATCACTGAGTCTATCTATCACTGAGTCTATCTATCACTGAGTCTATCTATCACTGAGTCTATCTATCACTGAGTCTATCTATCACTGAGTTATCTATCACTGAGTCTATCTATCACTGAGTCTATCTATCACTGAGTCTATCTATCACTGAGTCTATCTATCACTGAGTATATCTATCACTGAGTCTATCTATCACTGAGTCTATCTATCACTGAGTCTATCTATCACTGAGTATATCTATCACTGAGTCTATCTATCACTGAGTCTATCTATCACTGAGTCTATCTATCACAGAGTCTATCTATCACTGAGTCTATCTATCACTGAGTCTATCTATCACTGAGTCTATCTATCACTGAGTCTATCTATCACTGAGTCTATCTATCACTGAGTCTATCTATCACTGAGTCTATCTATCACTGAGTCTATCTATCACTGAGTATATCTATCACTGAGTCTATCTATCACTGAGTATATCTATCACTGAGTCTATCTATCACTGAGTCTATCTATCACTGAGTCTATCTATCACTGAGTATATCTATCACTGAGTCTATCTATCACTGAGTCTATCTATCACTGAGTCTATCTATCACTGAGTCTATCTATCACTGAGTCTATCTATCACTGAGTCTATCTATCACTGAGTCTATCTATCACTGAGTCTATCTATCACTGAGTCTATCTATCACTGAGTCTATCTATCACTGAGTCTATCTATCACTGTCTATCTATCACTGAGTCTATCTATCACTGAGTCTATCTATCACTGAGTCTATCTATCACTGAGTCTATCTATCACTGAGTCTATCTATCACTGAGTCTATCTATCACTGAGTCTATCTATCACTGAGTCTATCTATCACTGAGTCTATCTATCACTGAGTCTATCTATCACTGAGTATATCTATCACTGAGTCTATCTATCACTGAGTCTATCTATCACTGAGTCTATCTATCACTGAGTATATCTATCACTGAGTATATCTATCACTGAGTATATCTATCACTGAGTCTATCTATCACTGAGTCTATCTATCACTGAGTATATCTATCACTGAGTCTATCTATCACTGAGTCTATCTATCACTGAGTCTATCTATCACTGAGTCTATCTATAACTGAGTATATCTATCACTGAGTATATCTATCACTGAGTCTATCTATCACTGAGTCTATCTATCACTGAGTATATCTATCACTGAGTCTATCTATCACTGAGTATATCTATCACTGAGTCTATCTATCACTGAGTCTATCTATCACTGAGTCTATCTATCACTGAGTATATCTATCACTGAGTCTATCTATCACTGAGTCTATCTATCACTGAGTCTATCTATCACTGAGTCTATCTATCACTGAGTCTATCTATCACTGAGTCTATCTATCACTGAGTCTATCTATCACTGAGTCTATCTATCACAGAGTCTATCTATCACAGAGTCTATCTATCACTGAGTCTATCTATCACTGAGTCTATCTATCACTGAGTCTATCTATCACTGAGTCTATCTATCACTGAGTCTATCTATCACTGAGTCTATCTATCACTGAGTCTATCTATCACAGAGTCTATCTATCACAGAGTCTATCTATCACTGAGTCTATCTATCACTGAGTCTATCTATCACAGAGTCTATCTATCACTGAGTCTATCTATCACTGAGTCTATCTATCACTGAGTATATCTATCACTGAGTCTATCTATCACTGAGTCTATCTATCACTGAGTCTATCTATCACTGAGTCTATCTATCACTGAGTCTATCTATCACTGAGTCTATCTATCACTGAGTCTATCTATCACTGAGTCTATCTATCACTGAGTCTATCTATCACTGAGTCTATCTATCACTGAGTCTATCTATCACTGAGTCTATCTATCACTGAGTCTATCTATCACTGAGTCTATCTATCACTGAGTCTATCTATCACTGAGTCTATCTATCACTGAGTCTATCTATCACTGAGTCTATCTATCACTGAGTCTATCTATCACTGAGTCTATCTATCACTGAGTCTATCTATCACTGAGTCTATCTATCACTGAGTCTATCTATCACTGAGTCTATCTATCACAGAGTCTATCTATCACTGAGTATATCTATCACTGAGTATATCTATCACAGAGTCTATCTATCACTGAGTCTATCTATCACTGAGTCTATCTATCACTGAGTCTATCTATCACTGAGTATATCTATCACTGAGTCTATCTATCACAGAGTCTATCTATCACTGAGTCTATCTATCACTGAGTCTATCTATCACTGAGTCTATCTATCACTGAGTCTATCTATCACAGAGTCTATCTATCACTGAGTCTATCTATCACTGAGTCTATCTATCACTGAGTCTATCTATCACTGAGTATATCTATCAGAGTATATCTATCACTGAGTCTATCTATCACAGAGTCTATCTATCACAGAGTCTATCTATCACTGAGTCTATCTATCACTGAGTCTATCTATCAGAGTATATCTATCACTGAGTCTATCTATCACTGAGTCTATCTATCACTGAGTCTATCTATCACAGAGTCTATCTATCACAGAGTCTATCTATCACTGAGTCTATCTATCACTGAGTCTATCTATCACTGAGTCTATCTATCACTGAGTCTATCTATCACTGAGTCTATCTATCACTGAGTATATCTATCACTGAGTCTATCTATCACTGAGTCTATCTATCACTGAGTCTATCTATCACTGAGTCTATCTATCACTGAGTATATCTATCACTGAGTCTATCTATCACTGAGTCTATCTATCACTGAGTCTATCTATCACTGAGTATATCTATCACTGAGTCTATCTATCACTGAGTCTATCTATCACTGAGTCTATCTATCACTGAGTCTATCTATCACTGAGTCTATCTATCACTGAGTCTATCTATCACTGAGTCTATCTATCACTGAGTCTATCTATCACTGAGTATATCTATCACTGAGTCTATCTATCACTGAGTCTATCTATCACTGAGTCTATCTATCACTGAGTATATCTATCACTGAGTCTATCTATCACTGAGTATATCTATCACTGAGTCTATCTATCACTGAGTCTATCTATCACTGAGTATATCTATCACTGAGTCTATCTATCACTGAGTATATCTATCACTGAGTCTATCTATCACTGAGTATATCTATCACTGAGTCTATCTATCACTGAGTATATCTACCACTGAGTCTATCTATCACTGAGTCTATCTATCACTGAGTCTATCTATCACTGAGTCTATCTATCACTGAGTCTATCTATCACTGAGTCTATCTATCACTGAGTCTATCTATCACTGAGTCTATCTATCACTGAGTCTATCTATCACTGAGTCTATCTATCACAGAGTCTATCTATCACTGAGTCTATCTATCACTGAGTATATCTATCACTGAGTCTATCTATCACTGAGTCTATCTATCACTGAGTATATCTACCACTGAGTCTATCTATCACTGAGTCTATCTATCACAGAGTCTATCTATCACTGAGTCTATCTATCACTGAGTCTATCTATCACTGAGTCTATCTATCACTGAGTCTATCTATCACTGAGTCTATCTATCACTGAGTCTATCTATCACTGAGTATATCTATCACTGAGTCTATCTATCACTGAGTCTATCTATCACTGAGTCTATCTATCACTGAGTCTATCTATCACTGAGTCTATCTATCACTGAGTCTATCTACCACTGAGTATATCTATCACTGAGTCTATCTATCACTGAGTATATCTATCACTGAGTCTATCTATCACTGAGTCTATCTATCACTGAGTATATCTATCACTGAGTCTATCTATCACTGAGTCTATCTATCACTGAGTCTATCTATCACTGAGTCTATCTATCACTGAGTCTATCTATCACTGAGTCTATCTATCACTGAGTCTATCTATCACTGAGTCTATCTACCACTGAGTATATCTACCACTGAGTCTATCTATCACTGAGTATATCTATTGACCCTTTTACTTTCTACCTATTACTTACTATTTATTAACTATCTATTTAACTATTTATTCACCCATTTACTCTCTACCTATTACTAACTCTACTATCTTACCTATGGATTTTTCACCTTGTTAGCCCTTTGAGGCCCAGAACGTAATTTCCGAGTAATAGTGAGAACGAGTACAGTACGAGTCCTAAGGTTTTGGTAGATAGGAAAGTAGGTCATGAGAGGTCAAGGATTTCCTGTGATAGTTTTAAAGTTCTACAAATCCCCTTCCATACGTCCTTACACAACAGCGGAAAGGATAGGGAGGGAAGGATGCCTCTAAGCCTAAAGGATACGCCTAAAGGATGCCTCTGTAGGATACGTAACACCGGAGCCACCAAAGTGTAACACATAACAAAGCATCCTGTTACACCCTTGTTTATGTGACGCGTTATAAACTGGTGAGAAAATAAATAAATATAACTTAGTATCATTTATATTATAAGGTGGATAAATGAGCTACCCAAATGTAAAGAGAAAAGTTAGTGTGATTACATTATTTTTTTAGAAACTGTGAACTTTTTTTTATCCAATATTCAAACTAACGTAAAACAAATGAAGTGATAAAAAAAAGTTCTCTTAATTGCAAATACTGACTTTTTAGTTATTAAGTGAATAAGAATGGACGATAAGAATGAGTAAAAAAACGAGGGCAGGACGAGATGGAAAGGAAGGAAGGAAGGAAGGAAGGAAGGAAGGAAGGAAGGAAGGAGGGAGGGAGGGAAGGAAGGAAAAGGAAGGAAATGAAGGAAGGAAGGAGGGAAGGAAGGAAGGAAAGGAAGGAGGGAAGGAAGGAGGGAAGGAAGGAAGGAAGGAAGGAGAAGGAAGGAAGGAGAGGAAGGAAGGAGGGAAAGGAAGGAAGGAAGGAGGGAAGGAAGGAAGGAAGGAAGGAAGGAAGGAAGGGAAGAAGGAAGGAAGGAAGGAAGGAGGGAAGGAAGTATTTGCAGTTAAGGAATTTTTTTTATCACTATTTTTTTTACGTTCGTTTAAATATTTAATAAAAAAAGTTCAGAGTTCAGAAAAAAAAATGTAATCATACTTTTTTGTCCGTTTGAATATTGCATAAAAAAATGATCATAAAACATTGTATCTAGTATGTAGGAGGCATAAATGACCTATGAACATTATCACAACGTAAATATTAGCTTAGTGAAATATATCATCAACAAAACAAATAAATAAAACAACTTAGTATTTCTTTTCTTTTCATGGAGCTGCATTAACATTCATAAACACTAAATAAACATTCACAAACGTAAACATTCTCATTACGTCAAAATGAAAAATGAAAACACAGTGAAATGTTATTGTTATACTCTACACCACCATCACCACCTACCCTGTCACCCGCCTCCACCTCCTACCCTGTCACCCGCCTCCACCTTCCTCTTCCACCTCCTACCCTGTCACCCGCCTCCACCTCCTACCCTGTCACCCGCCTCCACCTTCCTCTTCCACCTCCTACAGTAGATAACAGTAAAGTCGCCAGGACAACTTTTTTTTCTGTTTACAGACGTGTGGTGGCGTTAATACTTACATTTCTACATCCATGATTTCAGGAAAGTTAGAAGGGGCTATCTGGAGAGTCTGTGTCATTTTGTGTCTTCATCTGTGTCATAGTATGGCTATAAATGAAGAAATGACAAAAATATCTACAAGGTGGCTACCAACAGTCAAGTCGCCATCTAGTGTTTATTTACCGAGTGTCGTACCGCTGTCGTCGTCGCCCGAAAAAGAACCGCGTAGCGAAATTTGAAACCGTCTATACTTGCAGATACAAAGCATAAAACAACGCTGAAACAGAGTAGATTAGATAGATACAGTCATGATATAAACTACTGTGTAACATCTTCAGTGGCACATAAAAATCAGTAGTGATGCTATAATTCGTAATATTTGGCGGCTGGCGACATGACTGCAGGTGGCGACTTGACTGTTATCTACGGTAATCCACTCGTCTACTAATGATAAAAACTAAAATGAAGGGTGAAGGGCCAGACAGAATTTTAACGCAAAACGAAAATATGGCACGGCAGAGGGACGGAGGAGGAGGGACGGGGATGCGGACACGTAAGAAAGACTCGAACACTATATACATACAAAAACAAAACAAAAAAGTGTTCCTGTTCCTGTGCCAAAGAGAGCCAAGTGCGACAGGGGGTTACTTGCTGGCGTGAGAGGCAAGCCAATCACATGTATATAGTTGTCAGCGAGGCCAAGGGGAAGCAAGACTCTCCCTTGCCCTTGGTTGTCAATACGTGCTTGGTGATGGTGATGTCAAGTGATACAATAACATTAACTTTTGGTCTCATTATATATTTATACGTAGTGAGAATATACGCTTGTGAATGTTTACTTACTAAGCTTATGAATGTTGATGCGACTCATTAAAGAACATAAATACATTGTTTTTTATTTCTTTCTTTCTTGGTACGTAGAACACTGCGCGTTGTGTAAATAGTCGGGCCTTAGCTGCAAATACAACCTTGTTTAAATAATGACTTTGTCGGCTATAGATTCATAGCATTATTTATTTTAGCGATAATTAAACCTGATGTGTGATTTGGTAACGGTATTTGATGTGACGATTTATTGATATGACGTCAGTACCTATCCTCCCCCCTTCCTTCCTAACCCCAACACAGCTGCTACACCCCTCCCATTAACCCCAACTACACCTCCCCAACACCACAGTAACCACATCCCCCTTTTCCTAACCCCCTACAGATACTACACCCTCCCATTAATCCCTACTTATACCCTCCCCAACACCACAGTTACAAGATATCTCCCCTTTCCTAGCCCCCTACATATGCTACACCCCTCCATTAACCCCCACTATCCCTCCCCAACACCACAGTCCCCCCTTTCCTAACCCCCTACAGCTGCTACACCCCTTCATTAACCCCTACTACCCCTCCCAAACACCACAGTTCCCCCCCACCTCCCCTTTCCTAACCCCCCCTACAGCTGCTACACCCCTTCATTAACCCCTACTACACCTCCCCAACACCACAGTTACCCCTCCCCCTCCCCCTTCATACACAGGCAGGCAGGTATTCATGCAAATCATCTCCCCACCACAAAACACCTGCGCAATAGGTCTCCAAACAAGCCATTACTGCACACGAAAGAAATGTAAACACACACTTAACATGAAGAAAAAAAATCTTGTCAGCCTTGAGGAGGGGGGGGGGTAGGGAGGGGAGTAGGGATGGGGAAGAGGGGGCAGGTGGGGAGGTCACCTATTAAAGCCACTTCCCGCTGCCTGAGTGCTTACGAGGTCATGAGGTCAAAGGTCAGGCTAATATACACATCAACCTGCTTACCTATTGAGCTTACATCGTGTATTTTGAACCTATTTGTTTATCTAATATTGACGTTACCTACTTACCTACTACTGACTTGACCTAAGTACCCATTCCGACCTTTATTTACCCATTAATCTTACCTATTTACCCACTGACCTTACCTACTTACCTACTACTGACCTGACCTAAGTACCCATTCCGACCTTTATTTACTCATTAATCTTACCCATTTACCCACTGACCTTACCTGCTTATCTACTATTGACCTTACCTTATCTACCCACGCTGACCTTACCTATCTAACATCTCTGACATTACCTACTTAACTACTCTGACCCTACCTTCTCCACTACTACTCATCATTTAGCTTAGATTAGATGTTAGTGAGATTATAATTAGATTTTAGTGTTAGTTACCTTAGATTAGATTAGATGTTAGTGAGATTATTATTACATTTTAGAGTTAGTTACCTTAGATTAGATTAGATGTTAGATTATAATTAGATTTTGGTGTTAGTTAGTTACCAATTTTTACTTTCCATCTCTTCCCCATTTCTTCATTCTCTCCTCTTTCCTTAGATCTTTTTTTTCACCTCTCTATCTATTCCTTCTCCTATATTACATTTCTTATTACTCTATCCTTACCCTTCCTTCTTGTCCCTTCTTTCTTATCCCTTCTTTCTTATCCCTTCCTTCTTGTCCCTTCTTTCTTGTCCCTTCTTGCTTGTTCCTTCTTGCTTGTCCCTCCTTTCTTGTCCCTTCTCTCCCCTACCTTTTTCCTTACCAGACCGCATTCTTCCCCCCCCTCCTCCTTCTCTTCCCCCCCCTCCTCCTCCTCCTCCTCCTCTTCCCCTCCTCCTCCTCCTCCTCTTCCCTCCTCCTCCTCCTCTTCCCTCCTCCTCACCTCCTCCTCTTTCCCCTCCTCCTCCTCCTCCTCCTCCTCCTCCCCTCCTCCTCCTCCTCCTCTCCTCCTCCTCCTCCTCCTCCTCCTCCTCCTCCTCCTCCTCGAAGTTCCAGTCATGGTTATCGTGTCCAAGAGAAAATAAGCCACAAATGGGCGTTTTCGTGGGCGTGAGGGTATGGGGAGAATGGCGAAACGGGCGAGGAGGAGGAGGAGGAGGAGAGGAGGAGGAGGAGGAGGAGGAGGAGGAGGAGGAGGAGGAGGAGGAGGGAGGGAGGAGGAGGAGGGAGGAGGAATGGAGGAGGAGCAGGAGGAGGAGGAGGGGGAGGAGGAGGAGGGAGGAGGAGGAGGAGGAGGAGAAAGTGGAGGAGTAGGAGGAGGAGCAGGAGGAGGAGCAGGAGGAGGAGGAAGTGGAGGAGGAGGATGAGGAGGAAGATGAGGAGGAGGATGAGGAGGAGGAGGAGGAGGAGTAAAAGGGAGGAAAGACACGAAGTACATCCCCCTCCTCCTAGTTCGTCCTTCCTCCTCCTCCTCCTTTCTCCAACGCAGCGTCTAATGTTACTCCCTCCCCCTTCCCTTCCCCTCCCCTCTTTCCCCCCTCCCCAGGTGGGTCACGCACAAGCTATGGGGGGGAGGGAGAATGCAGTATTGTGTTGCACCCCCACCACCCCTTTCCCCTCCCCCGCCACGCCCTGTCACACACACACACACACACACACAAAGACATACATAAAACATAATCCTTAAAACTACTAATGAACTCGGATACACACACACAAAAAAACAACAACCCACACAACCACACATACATAACCCTTAAAACTACTAATGAACACACACACATACACACACACACACAGACACACACACACACACACACACACACAGACACACACACACACACACACACGGGGGTTAGCCTTGGGTGGGTCGGCCTCCCGGGGACTCCCCTTCCCAATGGAGGTCGTGATGCCAGTTCACGCCCCCCACCCCATTAAAACCCCCTCCTCCCTTCCTTCCCCTCCCATTAACCCCATCCCTCCCGTCCCTTCCTTCCCCTCTACTCATTATTCCATCCCTCCATCCCATCCCTTCCTTTCCACCTTCTCTACCCACTACGCCCATCCTTTCCACCTTCTCTATCCACTACGCCCATCCTTCCCACCCCTCTACCCATTTCCTTTCCCCTCCCCCTCCCACTCCCTCTATCCATTACCCCCATCCTTACCCTATCCTTCCCCCTTCTAACCCCTTGATCTATTATCCTATCCTTTCCCTTCCCCTTCCCACACCCCTCATTATATACCCCCATCCCTTTCATTCCCCTCCCACCCCCTCTACCCATCACCCATCCTTCCCCTACCTTCCCACGCCCCCCTATCCATTCCCCATCTCCTCCCCTTTTAAGCTCGTCCCATTCTCTCACTCCTTCTCTTCCATTTCCCTTTTACTCCCTTCCTTTCCTCTTCCTTTATTTATCTCCTTTTCTTTCTCATTCTTCTCCACTTTCCTTCCAACATCCTCTCTCTCTCTCTCTCTCTCTCTCTCTCCTCTCTCTCTCTCTCTCTCTCTCTCTCTCTCTCTCTCTCTCTTCTCCATTTTCCTTCCAACATTCTCTCTCTCTCTCTCTCTCTCTCTCTCTTCTCTCTCTCTCTCTCTCTCATCTCTCTCTCTCTCTCTCTCTCTCTCTCTCCTCTCTCTCTCTCTCTCATTCTTCTCCATTTTCCTTCCAACATCCTCTCTCTCTCTCTCTCTCTCTCTCTCTCTCTCTCTCTCTCTCTGTCTCTCTCTCTCATTCTTCTCCATTTTCCTTCCAACATCCTTCCTCTCTCTCTCTCTCTCTCTCTCTCTCTCTCTCTCTCCTCTCTCTCTCTCTCTCTCTCTCTCTCTCTCTCTCCTCCTCTCATTCTTCTCCATTTTCCCTCCAACATCCTCTCTCTCTCTCTCTCTCTCTCTCTCTCTTCTCTCTCTCTCTCTCTCTCTCTCTCTCTCTCTCTAAAGGATACGCCCATGAAATTGAAGCGCATATTGTTTCCTCTCTCCTTGTTTGTTTGTTTGTTTGTTTGTTTTTATTCCTTTCTTTGTCAGTAACATTACATTGGTTATATTTTCTTGGATTTCTTTTCTTTCATTTTTATTATTATGCCTCCTCCTCCTCTCCTATTGCTATTTTATCAACATCTCTCTCTCTCTCTCTCTCTCTCTCTCTCTCTCTCCTCTCTCTCTCTCTCTCTCTCTCTCTCTCTGAAGACGAAGGAAATGAGATGGATAAGGAAATAGGGAGGTCAATGTCAACTCTCTCTCTCTCTCTCTCTCTCTCTCTCTCTCTCTCTCTCTCTCTCTCTCTCTCTCTCTCTCTCTCTCTCTCTCTTTTATTTTTTTATTTAAACAACTTACATCATGGTTGACATGGGGATACAAATTGATAAGGAGGTTGATGAAGGCATTAAGTGGCTCTCTCTCCTCTCTCTCTCTCTCTCTCTCTCTCTCTCTCTCTCTCTCTCTCTCTCTCTCTCTCTAATTGACGTCATTCACGCCCTTTAAGGAATGTTAAACGCATCCTTCAGACTTTACAATATTATAAAAATACTGAACAGAAAAATATATATATAACAAGGAAAAATATTAGTCATTACACACACAGAAAATTTATGTAAACGGAAACTCCTGACACATTATAAAGTTATATTATCATAACTCTGAGGATATACTTAGGATGAATTATTAGGGAAGGGAAAGATGTATGAATTATGTATATATCTTTTTATGACAGAAATTCGGTGAAGGAAAAGTAATAGACGAGTAAGGAGAAAAAATGAATTGAATAGCGGAATATAGAACGGGAAATGTCTAAATAATAATGTCTGAATTTCTAAATAATAATATGTTTGAATGTCTAAATAAAAATGTTTGAATGTCTAAATAATAATATGTTTGAATGTCTAAATAATAATATGTTTGAATGTCTAAATAAAAATATGTCTGAATGTCTAAATAATAATATATCTGAATGTCTAAATAATAATGTCTGAATGTCTAAATAATAATGTCTGAATGTCTAAATAATAATGTCTGAATGTCTAAATAATATGTCTGAATGTCTAAATAATATGTCTGAATGTCTAAATAATATGTCTGAATGTCTAAATAATAATGTCTGAATGTCTAAACAATATGTCTGAATGTCTAAATAATATGTCTGAATGTCTAAATAATAGTGTCTGAATTTCTAAATAATAATGTGTCTGAATTTCTAAATAATAATGTCTGAATTTCTAAATAATAATGTCTGAATGTCTAAATAATAATATGTTTGAATGTCTAAATAATCATATGTTTGAATGTCTAAATAATAATATGTTTGAATGTCTAAATAATAATATGTCTGAATTTCTAAATAATAATGTGTCTGAATTTCTAAATAATAATATGTCTGAATTTCTAAATAATAATATGTCTGGATTTCTAAATAATAATGCGTTCTGAATTTCTAAATAATAATATGTCTTAAAAAATAATAGAGGAAACAAAAATATATAAGATAAAAATAGCAGTTCGAAAAAAAAAAATTCAAACCCTGACACACAAATTCTCTGAAGAAGAAAAAAGGTGAAGGAGTTCGTGATTCATGTCTTTGATTTAAAACAACCCGAAAAAGACAAACGCCAAGGGCAAAATTCTAATAGAGATAAAAATAAGGTGAAAAAAACCATAAAAATTGATAAACCCTAGACGCAAATTTCTAATAAAAAAATTCAATACGGTGAGGACAGAAAATATAATCAATGACAACAGTGACAAAACATAAATCAAATCCTTAAGTGTAAATTTCTAATGATAAAAAATAAGGTGAGGTAAGAAAACACTCATTGAAATCGTGACGTCACAATGGTGGGCGGCAAAACACTTGATTATGAGCTTTGTGACCTATGGGCGTAATGTCAAAAATTAGGCAATAATGACCATGGCCTTAGCGGGGGTGACTTGCGAGGAGGAGGAGGAGGAGGAGGAGGAGGAGGAGGAGGAGGAGGAGGGGAGGAGGAGAGGAAGGAGGAGGAGGAGGAGGAGGGGGGGAGGAGGAGGGAGGAGGAGGGAGGAGGAAGGAGGAGGAGGAGGAGGGGGAAGACGAGGATGAGGATGAGAAGGAGGAGAGGAGGAAGGAGGAGGAGATGGTGATGATGATGGAGATGAACATGAAGAAGAAGAATACAAAGGAATACAAAGGAAGAACAGACAGCAACAGCTCTACTGGGTCAAATGAGGCTGTCCTTTGTGACTTCTTTCCACCACTAATGTTTATACGTGTTAGAGATAAAAGATGAAGAGGAGGAGGAGGCGGAGGAGGAGGAGGAGGAGGGAGGAGGAGGGAGGAGGGAGGTGGGGGAGGGGAGGGGAGTGGGGAGGAGGAGGAGGAGGGGAGGAGGAGGAGGAGGAGGAGGAGGAGGAAAAGAAAGAAGAGGAGGAGAACAAGAATAATTATCGATAGAGAGATGAAGAGAGAGAGAGAGAGAGAGAGAGAGAGAGAGAGAGGAGAGAGAGAGAGAGAGAGAAGAGAGAGAGAGAGAGAGAGAGAGAAGAGAGAGAGAGAGAGAGAGAGAGAGAGAGAGTAGAAAGTGCATATAACTATAAATAAATAAAAACGAAGCAAAGGAAAGCTAGAGGGAGACAAGACGGAGACGAAAGATAGTGGATAAGGAGGTTAGGTAAATAGAGACACGAGAATGAATGAAAAAACGAATGAATGAAGAGAGAGAGAGAGAGAGAGAAAGAGAGAAAGAGAGAGTGGGAAGAAGGAAAAACAAACAAACCCTCCAGGAAAACACATTCTTAAAGACCTAAACAGAAAACGAAAATGCAGACAAAATACGTATAAGAAAAAAAAAGGAAAAATGTTCAAAAAAAAATAATGTTATAGGAACTCCAGATATTTAGTGTCAAAAACTTAGAAGGAAAAAACGAAAGAAAAAAATAGAAATGATGATAATGATAATGATGACAACTCTAATAATAATAATAATAATAATAATAATGATAATGATAATAGTAATTAAAAATAACTCCGCGACATGAGAGAGAGAGAGAGAGAGAGAGAGAGAGAGAGAGAGAGAAAAGAGAGAGAGAGAGAGAGAGAGAGAGAGAGAGAGAGAGAGAGAGAGAGAGAGAGAGAGAGAGAGAGAGCGAGAGAGAGAGAGAGAGAGAGAGAGAGAGAGAGGAGAGAGAGAGAGAGAGACAGAGAGAGAGAGAGAGAAGAGAGAGAGAGAGAGAGAGAGAGAGAGAGAGAGAGAGAGAGAGCGGAATAAAAAAAAAACTAATTACAACAGACTTCTCAAGGGGGAAGAGGAACCATTGTCACTAAAATGTCACCGTTGCCCAAAATACAAAGGAATTACGAAAAAAGGGGCGGGGCGGGGGGGACAAGGGGGCAAGGGGGGGAAGGGGGGTCCCATTTTGCACCTCTCAAGGAAAAAGATGGGGGGGGGAAGGGGGAGGGGGGGGAGAAAAATTGAGGTTGGGGAAGGAGATAAGGACGAGGAGGGAGAAAGAGAACTGAGTAACGGGAGAGAGAAAAATATTGAGGTGGGGGAGAGAACAGGGAGAAAAAAAATGAGGTTGGGGAGGAGGTTGAGGGTTGAGGAGGGGAAGGAGGGGAGGTATCATGACAGTCCACCAAAAGTACAAAACCTGGTTGGGGGGTTGGGGGGTGGGGTTGGGGAAGAGGTCATGCAAAGTGTCCTTCACATATTACAATACAATAGTTAAAGGGGGGTGGAGGAAGAGGGGGAGGGGAAGGGGTAAAAAAGAGGGGGTAGAGGGGGAGGGGGTAAAAAAGAAGGGGGAGGGAGGGGAGGGGGTTACACAATGCTTTCAATGAGGAGGAGGGAGTTGGTTATTGGAGGACATTTAGTAACCCTCCCCTCCCTCCCTACTCCTATCCCACCTCCTTCAAGTATTACGATATCAAATAGTTCAAAAAAAAGAAAAAAAAAAAGGTTACTCTCAGACAGTAAGTACGTGATCTTTTTAAACCGGGAAACAGTATGTGATAAAAAAAGCCTTCAATAACTTTTGGACAAGGCAGAACAAGGCTACTTACTCTTATCTGATTTTGTTTTGGTTTTTTTCTTCCCCAAACGCACCCATTTATGGCCCGACGTGGGGATCAACACACACACACACACACACACACACACACACACACAACACACACACACACACACACACACACACACACACACACACACACACACACACACACACGCACACACATACACACACACGCAATCATTTCACTCTGCACTTGTTTAATAATACTAAAAAAGTGTAAATTAAACACTGCACGTCACGGAAGTTGTGTGTGTGTGTGTGTGTGTGTGTGTGTGTGTGTGTGTGTGTGTGTGTGTGTGTGTGTGTGTGTGTGTGTGTGTGTGTGTGTTTGTTTAATAAGTGTGTTGTGACCTTCAAATCTATCCCACTGTGACCCCGTGTGACCCAATGTGACCTTAGTGTATCCCGGTATGAACCAACATGACCTCCTCTGCAAGCCTTTTACAACACAGTCACGGCGTCATTTACCTGTGCGCCACCAACATTTAAAGTCACACCTGTGTACACACCTGCTACACACCTGTCTCTGCATACCATTA